>VYZR01063552.1:0-12516 GCA_013400675.1 Oxylabes madagascariensis
TGAGGGCACAGTTCAAGAGCTGGACACGGCATCTCTTGGTTTCAAGTGTCACGAATATGCAAAGCCCTCCTCCTTTAAGACAGGAATTGCAGCTGCACAGAGTTTTTTTTAGTTGTCCCTCAGTGCGATATGGAACATTTTGGCAAATTCTGAAACAAGATTTTGAATTACTTTCAGTTTGCCTGAGCGCTCGTCATCTGGGGAGCACAGAACCAGCACAGCTGGTAGCCATGGGATTCACAGTGATCTGACTCCTGCCAGCAGCAGGTTCTCTGCTAGAGAGAGGATTTGGCCAGCCTGGGCTGGGTTTGGCTGGAGTTATCTGTGGGGTTTCCTGGAATGTGGGTTGAGAACACAAAGAGGGATCTAATTACAAGACTGAGAAAGCTGATTCTGGATAAACAAAAGAGGAAAGTGCTAAGAATGAGAGAGCTGTCCCTCAGAGCACTGGGGAAATTGAATGTTCTCAGACTGACCTAGCTTTACTCGTAAAAGCAGACCAGTTAACTGACCCCAAACTTTTAACCTGTAGTTACCCAGGTCATCCTGCTCCTTCTCCTACAATCCTTCACACAACATGAATAGTTTGATTTGCCTGTGCAGTATAAAACTCTGCTGACCACGAACAGCAGCCAGTTAGAGCTCCTTTCTTCAACATCCCACGTGCACAAGACACCCCAGCTTGCCAGTGCCCAGGTATTAATTCTTGGAGCAAATGGTGAGATAGGAGATGAACGCAGTGCAAACCCATCCCTCTGTAAATGCTCCTGCTCCCTTCCCAAGGCTTCCCCAGGTTACCTTCAGCAGTGGTGTCTGGCTGAGGACACAGGGCAGGGCATAGAGCTGCCTCACGAACAGCCGCAGCTCGTTCACCGTCAGCTGGTTCTGACACTTCCCTCCCCCAGAGCGGTACCTGCAACGACACCGTTCAGCTTTCCTGGTTATCACTGAAAAAAATAAAGATCAAAACACTCAACTTCGAGGCTAGGCTGGACGGGGCTTGGAGCAACCTGGTCTAGTGGAAGGCGTCCCTGCAGGGAGTGGAACAAGATGAGCTTTAAGGTCCCTTCCCATCTAAACCATTCTGTGATTTTTTGATTCCCTGACATCTGCTTATGATTTCATGTCAGCCAGGCCTTCTTCAGGAATAGCAGAACATTCACAAGCATTCAAGCAGCCCAGGGCTCACACACGTGGGAAACGTCAGTCTGCCACTGCAGAAAGAGCTATCGTTGAAACACTCGTAATAAACAGTATTCTGGAACAACTACTCAGCCTTGGAAGGGCATTGGTTATTATGGAATAAAATTAATCTTTTTTTTCCAGAACACAAAACAACTGTGGATAAACTATTCAGTTATGTTGCAGTAGCTATTGTAGTCAGCTCTGCCCATGCCAACACCAAAAGAGAACAAATCCCAATTCTGAATGGGTTTTATATTGACAGGTTGTGTAGGCACATTTCTGAAAAATCCTCTCTACACTGAAATCAGCATTTTTATTTTTATCTAAAAGCTTTGTACCAAATGAGTGGCTTATAAGTGTTAACAAATTGCCCAAAATTAAAAGCCTCTCTAAACTCAAGCCAGTATTAATGAGGTCTGAGAGCCCTGAACAGAAAAGGAAAGAGATCCCTTACAATGTTGGCTCCAATTGAATCCAGTATAAAAACAGTGTGTTTTTATACAAAAGAGGAGAACAGCCCAGCAGGATATGCCAGCATGACTGGAATGTGAACACTATAAAATAAATTTTAATTTACCATTAAAAAATAATTAAACCAATTAAAAATAGGTATTTTTAACAGATACATAGGATCATATTGGGAGTTCCAAGCCCCCCAGTTAGCTGAACAATAAAATTAATTCAAAGCCTCAGGTACAACATAGGTTTCTTTACAGGTTGCTTTGTTCTACTGGTTTTTGAGTGAGCTCCACAGTGTATTCCAAGAAAAAGCACAAGTTTTTAAATACATAAATATTTATATACATATATACACACATATCTAAATGGCAAAGCTGTCACAAGATGTTTTTGAAAACCAGAAATTACATAAACCTAAGAAAAACCATTGGCAGAAGCCAAACTCATGTCCATCCATGGTTATTAATCACAAAGGTCTCCAAGCACAAATTCTCAGAGATTCTAAGGAACAGAATAGGTTTCAGGAGACCTAGAGAAGGAAGGGGATAGACAGGAAAAACATGGCAGCAGGACAGGAACACTGTTGCCTTCCAGTGCCAGGAGAACAAGGGCCACACTGTGCTCAGGTACTCCGGCCCCATTCAGATGTTCACAGAACATCTCCAAGCCAGCATCTGTGAGGGTTTAAACCCCCAGCACCAAGAGAACCAGAGGAAAAAGGGACGTACAAATGGGAAAAAGCCCATTTGCATCTCGTCAGGTACTGCAGAGGAACTGGTGAACAGGAGTCACAGGATTTGCTATGATTTATTACCTTCTGTCCTGGTCTTCTCCCCATGAACTGCTGTGTTTACTGTACTGGAGGAGATCCCCCAGTGTCACTGACTGCTGTGACTGACAGGGACAACCTTCCTACAGGAGACAAGTCTGCTGCATGACTCTTCCAAACTCGGGATCAGACCTAAATGCTTAATCTACAATTGAAAGTTTGCCAAAAGCACAAACCAAATTTTAGGCAGAATCCATAATCCTTCCTAACCAACACCTGACATTGGGTGTGATGGAGGTTGTGAAGCATTCTGCTGATGAAGCATTCTGAAGATGTGAACTTCAGGCATACCAATTTGCATGTGATGTAACGTGTTAAGGTTTTAAGCAGATAATTCTCTTCTTTATATCTTCCTTCAAAAGTTGTGAGCATTCCCCACTTCAAATTTATAACAAAAAAAATAATCAAGTAACATGGGTTTTAAAACTCCTAAAAATTATGAAGACATGAAACTGGACTTTTCCCAGAAACATGCCAAAAAAGATCCAAGAAAAAATTTTAAGAGAAGGACTAAAACCTCTTCTAGAGCAAATAAGAATCTCAATGCAAGTACTGCTTTGACACCGTGTACAGCAGAAGCACAGGGTCAATTACTCGTCACAGTCTGGGATGCTGCAGGCCCAGCTGTGAGGAAGGCTGAGAGCCTCTCATGGTGACAAAGGAACAGACCTAGTCAAGGAGATGAAAAGTGCTCCCAGCTCTTCCCAGGCCAAACAAAGTCAGGGACACATTCAGTGCAGGAAGGACCCATCTGGCACAGAGAAACTGGGAAGGGCTTGGCTGCTGCTCCCAGTTCAGCACTGGGAGACCTGAACAAGCACCAGAGATGGGAGAACACAGACTGGGGATGCCAGAAGAAGAGATGGCTCAACACCAAATGAAGGAGGAGATCAGAAGTGGACAAGTCCTTTGATGATGGTGCCTCAAATCTCTAGGTTGGAAGTTCCCTATCTGGCAGAAGTCCAGAGTGCCTGTGAGAGTGCTGAATTTCTCATTCCCTGTTGCAATATTTTCATGTTGCTGTGACAGAGGCTTCATCCTCCTGTGCGTGCAAGACAGCAAAAGTGAATTTTTATCAAGTTCCTACTACAAAGGCTTACAGAGGGAACACCAGGAAGGAAGACAAGAATCATGTCTAAGTGTGACAGCAGAACATTCTACCCCCAAAGTCCTTCCAAGCCAGTCTTCAAAGTACTGCAAGAGTGCAGTAGTGATGAGCTCCACGACCCCTGCTGAGGCAGGTGACATGCAGGAACCACACATGGGCACTTCTACCAGCACAAAAGGCAACTGCTCCAATAAACACCACGTTGTTCTAAGCAGCAGAAATGGGTGAAAATTCACCAAATGGGACAAATGACAATTTTTTCTGAAGTACTTCACACTTAAGATTGGTGGACATGAGCCATACTGTTCTCCACATATATAAACCCAACATTTTCTTAGAAACCATCATCCTGTGAGGCTCAATGTGCCCATGGTGAGTCTGAGTGCCCTAATCAATGGCTTTAAACTGAAGGAGGGCAGAATGGGCTACTGGGAAGGAATTGTTCCCTGGGAGGGTGGGGAGGCCCTGGCACAGGTTGTCCAGAGAAGCTGTGGCTGCCCCATGCCTCCAAGTGTCCAAGGCCAGGTTGGACAGGGCTTGGAGCAACCTGGGATAGTGGAAAGTGTCCCTGCCCATGGCAGGGGGGTGGAACTGGACGAGCTTTAAGGTCCCTTCCAACCCACATCAGTCTGGGATCTATGGGTGAAGAATGACACAACTGAAGATGGTAATCTGTGAATCCTGAGAGAAAGGCTCTTGCATCAATACAGGCACAACTAGACTTGTGCAATGAGGAGAACTGGCCTTAACCTTCTGTTCTGGTTCTTTTCAGCAAATTTCAGACATGAAGTGCCAGCAGAACCAGGCAGGCAGTACATAATGAAGACTGCCCTACTTCAAATCCCTTGAGCAAATAACCTGTCTAAAAGATTCAATCTGAAGAGCAGGTATTTTTTCAGAGCTCTCATACAATATTCCCACCAGCAGTAGCTCAGGGAGTTAAGGCACTTTGTTTTTCCACAACACAGAGGGTAATGAATACAACAACACCTGCACTATGGACAGATTTACAGTGCCCACAGCACAAAGACAAGGGGAGTATATCTTGCTGAGTATAACTTTGTCTGGACATACCACAGTATTTTTATTTTTCAGGGAAAGCTGGAATGAATTTACAGATTAACTGTCAAACACAGAGGAAGAAGAGATTTGGAAACTCAGGATGTTTAACTTATTACACGTAGTAAAGCTGAATCTCCCTGTCAAAGATAGCTCTGAAGAGGAGAAAAAGATTCTTTTAATTTTTAAGTCTTGCAGAGCACTTGCATCCATCACCAGCCACTGACATCTGTATCTGGTGCCCCAGTTTTGCTGCAGACATGGAGTGGCACTTACCTGGTCTGTCTCTTGCCATTCAACAGCTGCTGGGCCACCGAGGCACATTTGTCCGCGTCCTGTGTCACCAGCCGGAGGTGTCGCAGCAGGTCATTGTCTGGGAACTTTTTCATTTCTGATTCTTCTATCAAAGCCTTAAAACTGATCAGACCTGTTGGGAAAGACATTAAGTTAAGAAGTCTCCCTTTGAGATGGATTTTCCATGGTAAGCTTTAGAAACACAACACATTACACGTATTTCTATTCCTACTTCAGTTACACTTTGTGTCAAAGTGATTTACAGTCTTGTCACACAGAGACAGCTTAGCATCATTTCTGGGACTGTAACAGCTAAAATATTTACTTAAAAACATGAAGTGATAAACGATTTCTTTTGATTGTCATGTAAGAAAAAAGTTACTACAGTTCAGAAACTAAAAACTGAAAAAATAGTCCTTTTAAATGATGTGCTACAGGCAGTAGGTAAGATCCTCACTTTTTTTGTTGCTGATCTTTGCCTCCAGGGCCTCGTTGACGTTGGAAGCCCACTCGTTGTAGGACTCTGCGCGCATCTTGAGCGCGTTCATCATCGGGTACAGCTCCTCCAGGGTGTAGCGGTACCTGCGGGCAGCACACGACTCAAACCTCCAGCAACACTGTGGGCAGCAGGAGGGGGGAAGGAGGAGCACCAAAATGAGGACCCAGGTTGGATGGGGCTTGGAGCAACCTGGATTGCTGGAAGGGGCCCCTGCCCACGGCATGGATGGAATGAGATGAGCTTCAAGGTCCCTTCCAGACCAAACCAAACCATTTGGTAATTCTAAGATGTGTTGGTCCATACAACAGAAAAATAAGCTTCTGTGCACTCAGAGTTACACAATTAAGACCTTACAACCACACCATGTTCCTTTTGAGATAATTTCCATGTTATAATTGCTTCAGAAAGCAATTTCTATGGGACAGTCAAGGAATTGTGACACTGTCTTAGAGCAGGTTTCATTCATGTAGGACAAAGGACGTACTAAACTGCACAGGAAAGTTAACAATGGGAAGGAAAGCTCCAAAAAGCAAAACAATACTCCTTGGCAAGGACTGGATCTAATGGACAATGACCTGGTTGCTATAAATAAAAATGCAAACTAACTTAGCCAGCAATTTTTGCCATTATAGAGCAAGAAGAGCTGAATGCTGAAGAGGCTTTGTGTGTGAGCACAAAACAGTCCCATTGTTGTGGGGGCACTGGATTTGCAAAAGACTGAAACAGAAACAGAGACCAGCCCCACTGGCAGCAGAGATTACCAAACCACAGTATCTACACAGACAATACTATTTCCAGATCATGGTGTTAGCCTCAAGCTTACCCCAGTTTGTATTTGTAGGTGGGACAGGAGCAAAGGTCCTCAACATGGTACAAGCACACCAACAACCCAGGTTTGCAGGGACAATAAACTGCTGACATGAAGCAGGTGGTTTTACACTTCAGGCATTGTCGCTCATCATCAGGGAACAGCTCAAACGTCACCCTCTCCGAGTCAGTCACTCCCTGCAAGAGTGTCACATCAAAGCCTAATGAAGAAGTGACTGTTACAAACAGGAGGCTACTCAAAGCTAAAATGTCAGAAGGTAAATTTATCAAAAGAATAATGGAGTTTAGATATAAGATACTCAATCCAGGTAGAAAGAAATCTCCGTTAATGAAAAAATAAGCTTTTCTGACCAAACGACTGGAAGTACAAATATTACCTTAAAAGTGACATTCTGAACAACATTGAAGGGCAGGTACTAAAATAAGGTGCACGATCAATGATTCTTTACCCAGGTGGTCCTCTGAAATCCAAAACTTAGGAAGGGACTAGGTACCTCTAAACCTCTGACACCCCAGTACAAGAACCAGCATGTTCTCACATCACTATTTCAACTGTTATTTCATTCATTATTATGAATTCCATCCCTCCAAGTGTTCAAGGTCTGGCTGGATAGGGCTGGGAACAACCTGGTCTAGTGGAAAGTGTCCCTGCCCACGGCAGGGGATGGAACGAGATGATCTTTAAAGTCCCTTCCCACCCAAACCATTATTTCCTACAACTCACCAGTTTATCAACCTTCTCACGCAATCTCTTCTCCTCTTCAATCATAATAGCCATGTCTTTCTGGACTGTAGATGCCACCACAACGTCCAGGACATCTGCTTTGGAAGCCATTTTACAGATCATCTCATCGTGGGAGAAGACGCAGTAGCGGTTGAGCAGCCGGTAATGCTCCACGCACTGCCGGCCCAGGGGCAGCTGCGGGGCAGACACAGCATCAGGGGGTGCACTTGGGAAATGACAGCAAGGTACTCACTCTGTATGCTACTACCCAAAAACTGCCCCAAGGAAAGGCCGGGACAAATCCTTCCAGCAACAATACTCGTACTTCAGAGTGTAAAACGAGAGAAATCAAGATCCCAAGCTGTGCACACCAGGAACGTTTATGGCTCTTTCCCAGTGGATGCTATGGGTATGAGCTGTGTAGCTGAGGGAGGTGCCCTCTCTTGTGGAGGTTGTAACTAAGGGCTACGAAATCACTAAACCACAACAGGCTCAGGAAGATCCAAGATAAAAATGCACTGAGGCCAAAGAAGCATCAAAAGGACAAGTAAATAAGCCTGGCCTGTTTCCACCACCCGAGGGATGCCCGATCCCAGGCAGGTGCAGGGCACCCTGGGCCTTCTCCCTGCTGACATGAACTGTGCTGGCTCAGGGAGCACAGATGTCCCTAACTGGCTGCAGGCAGAGCACACAGCTCATCCTGAGCTGGGCAGGTCACTCAGCTCTATTTTAAGCTGGGTTTATTTTAAGGCCAGGTAGACAGGGATGCTCACAGTACAATGAGGTTATGTGTTGGGTCCAGTGTGAAACTCATGGAAGGACAAGAGGAAAAACCAAACCAAACCAACTGACATGTGAGCACAGTCAAGTGCAGAAAGCTTTCCTGCAATATTAGTCATCTCCCTCTACTAAATAATGTTTTTTACATCTATAAACATTTTAGTTGGGCTACACTTACAAATAGCCAAGACCTTTTAGGAGGAAAAAAATCACAAGAGAATTTGAAATATCAGAAGCTTCAGAGAGTCTTTGTGAGATCAGACAGCACTGTGTGCCTGAGTTACTTGCTGTGAAGGTAAAATTACTTTTAACTTAGGAGCAACTGCCCTCCATTTGTGTTTATTTTTAAAAAGACAAAGATGTTATTCAACAACTCTAACCTAATAACTCTAATGTGTGCCCATCTCTGCTGGTTCAGTGAGCTGAGTGAAGCTTACTGGGAATGATACACTGCTGTGTAAACCTTCCACTTGAACTTGAGAATTCTCTGCTCTTTTCTCATTAAGGTGTTCTTCCCTAAAAACCTAGAGCACCTCTGCTACCTAAGAGGATGTTCTCACATGAGATGTAATTCCTATTTTTTTTTCCCACAAGAGGACTATCAATGTTTTTAACTGTTATTAATGTGCTACATTTATCAACTGACTTTATCACAAAAGCTAAAGCAGAAAAGATATCCAAGTTGGATTTGGTTTCCACCTGCAGAAAGCACCTCTTAGAGAATTCCCAGTGCAATAAACTGAGCAATTTCATTCCAGCCTTTGATTTGAGATGGAATTTCAGGACACAAAAATGAGATAACTCTAGCAGCACTGATGCATCTCATTCGTACTCCAGGCATACACAGGACTGTGCCTCCCTCCTGCTACAAAAGCTACATCAGCCCTGATACATAATTCCAAACCAAATCTTCAGAACCAAAGGAAGCCCACAGTTCAGTGCGTGACAAATTGCTTCAGCAAACACCATGCTGCCAGTAACTGATCTGTGGCCTAGATTTGTGCATCAGCAATAAATCAAAGCTGTACACCAGCTAGGAACAGCTTTGGAACTGCTCACTTAGGGAAAATCCCGTTTGGAACGTACCCAGTCCACAGTGCAGAAGTTCACAGCTTCAGCAAAGTTGAAGCCCTGGTTGAAGCCGCTGTGGTAAGCTCTGGGAAAGGTGATCACAAACTCCCCAGCACACTGGTTGGTTCTGTACACCTGGAGGGACAGACAGGCCAGTGTCAGCTCACACCCAAACACAGCTGGCGGCTGCAAGGAGAACATGGATTTCCAACTTGCAGTAACTTCTGTGAGGACTTCCGAGAGTTTTAAACCGTAAGCCCAAGAACTACAGCTGGCAGCTGATAAAAATGCCATGTAAAACCCCAGAAAGCCAAGGGCTCCACTCAGCCACATCCCACTCTGAACAGTTCTAGGTTGGCTGCCTGGGCCTTGTGCTCCTCGCACCTCAGGGTTAGGGGTCAACAGATCCAGCTCTCTCCAATGCGCAGCTGAAGGGGAAGAAAAACTGGGAACCTTAACATTCATCCAAGACTGTAGGGGCTATATACTCATCATGAAAGCAGGCAGGTTTTCCTGCATCCTTCCATTTTGGAGGCTACCATAGGAGACACCACAAATTTTGCTACTTTTTCCAGATTTTCCTTTAAGTCCCAAGGTCAGCTCATCAAAAGCCAATTAAGTTGTAAAGGGACATAATTCCCATGAATAATCTAGTATGGAATAAGATGAAATCTGATGAAAAAATGTTTTTTAAATACCTAAGGACTTATCCAGCAAAAATAAGAGAATGTGGATGACAAATAAAGGAAGAATGGGGTTTGGGCCCTTGACAGAAACTCTATGCCAAAAAAACAGCGTCTGATTGAACAGACATACAAGAGCTCCTGCCACTGTTCCAAAGGTAAAGCCTAAACCTTCCAGCTGAGACACAGAAACAGAAATATGCAAGATGGATCTCCAGAGAAGAGTCTGCCAGTCGATTCCAAAGGCAACAATTCCATTGCCCATCTGTTCACACTGGCACATTATAGTGGATAAGGAAGATGCAACACACATGGAAACCACCACACCACCTCTGTAATAAAAGTGGCTTCAATTATCAGCTTTAAGTAGTGTTCCAATCAAAGAGGGTTGGGTTGGGGGAGTAGCACAGGAGTCTGACACATACAGGCACCCCGTGGGCCATCAAAGTGTTCGGGTTCATTATGGTGACAAGTTGGTGCAAGAGATCTGGCTGGGACTCAAATAGCTCTGGAGCAAGTTTCTTCATTACATCCTCCAGCTGCTCAGCTGCGTACCCTGGGGCTCCATACCACGTTTTAGGCTCCCCCCTGCAAGATTATTAAAAAAAGTTAAATATAAGCAAACTTTAAGTTACATTTTCAGTCTCGTGCTTTAAAATACACCATGTCAAAGGAAGGGCATATCACCAGTAAGGAATGCAAAGATTCTGTACCTTCCTGAATCTTTACATTTTACACAGGTCCCTCTTCTCCAGACCTGCCTACACTTCTGAGCAGGTACTTCAAATATTGTGGGGGAGGGAGAAAAAATCTGAAGAAGTCCTCAGTGAAGTTGTGCTGATTCCAGCACAACTTCAAAACATAAACTGCCTGTCTTTTCTCATGAACACAAACTCCCTCTTAGGTCCAACAACCAAAGCCAGTTCTTTCTGTCTTATGCATAACTGCCCTAAAAGTAACACGTTGGAAGTAGAAATCAAACTTCCAAATTATGCAAGACTTCAAGGGGGGAAAAAAGCATACCCAGAGCAGGAACAAAGAACTTTCAGCACCAGCTTTACCCAATGCAAGCCAGCCGAAACTTAAGGGGATGCAGATGTATTCCAGCAGATACTGTTTCATGCTTACACTGACACTGGCTTACTGCGGCACTGACACAAAAAATACCTCCAGGGCCTTAGAAAGAATGTACCTAGAAAAGGTATTTAGAAAGGAAAACAGACAAATCATCTTATTCCAAGACTTCTGAAGAGTTGGCAGGCTAAAACTGACCCCACAGCATTCTTTTCTTCCATCGATCATGAAGCAATTGGGAGGATTCCAAAAGAAAAGACTGAAGTGTGAATCCAGAAGTCTATCTCTCATCCCTAGGAACTCATTCACACAGCCCCTGTGTCAGGGGAAGAGGACAGCCAGCAGGATGGACTGTGGAGGGGCAGTTACACACACAAGGAGTTGTTACAGAGTATTAAACAACTTTGCAGCCTTGGACCTGGCCATCACCCTGGGACAAATCTAGGAATCCAGGAAGACCAGCCACAGATGCAACTAAAAACCATCCCGTGTCTGGACTGGGCTAGTCAGGAGTTCTGCTCCCTGACAGATGCCAGCACTGAGGAATGGGTGGCAGATATGAACTGTGCTAAACTTGGAGCAGGATACTAGAACTGGGGGTCTCTGGGCCTCAGAGGAACAAGTAACAGAGTTCTAATGCTGGTGTTGAGGTGCCAGCAGCCTGAGGGACCAGCAGTGGAGGTCACAGGTCTTTTTGCTCTGCTTCCTGACTGCTCCTTATCCCTGCCTGTACAAATACTAGCAGCAATGATGGCAGTTCTTCCTCTGTCCAGGACTGACATCTTATTTATTTCCAAGCATTTTTAGAAGCAAAGGTTTTGGGGTTTTTTTTTCCCCCTTTTACCATTTCCAGATCTAACACAGGACTCAGAGCTCTGTTGGAGGACTATTGCCTTCAACCCTAGGAACGCTCTGCTGCTGCAGCATGGGTCACTTGGGTTTAGCTGCTCACAACACTGTACCAGGCAGGACACAGGCTCCTTCAAGGCACAGTGGAATGCTGAAGATGGACACGCCATCCCTAGGACTCTCCCAAGAACCAGTCCTGCTTTTTGGAGTCTTTGATTCAGAGTTTGGAGCATTGTCTCTGCAGAAGCAGGTTGTTCAGACTGCTCTGGCCAAGAACAGCTTTAACCTCAACTCCACATTGCTCTCCAATGCAGACTTAAACCTCTGCACTGAAGGGAAATAAAGAAGAATATCTGCAAATGAAAGGACATGAAGGACTTTTCCACTGGAGGATAAATAAATTGAAAGCAGGTCAAGCAATTTTCATGTGTGTCTGGATGTATCTGGATGCATCTCGTGTATGCACAAGTACACCTACACACTGACACACCTTTCTGGCCTTCTGCAGAACAATAATGCAATGGGGGCACACTATGGAGGACAGAAAGCCATTCCAAGAACAGTGAGGGAAACTCTCCTAGAAGAAATGAAATCTGTGCTGCAATCTCCTCTCCCACCCAGAGTTTTCAGTCTGACTGAAGACTCAGACAAAGAGGAAAAATAAAGCAGTAACACATGACAAGAAAGATCATTTTTACCATGTAATCCTGGTCACTCCTTCATTCGAATTTGTTTTTGTAACAATAAGCACCACAAAAGCAAGTGAATTAAGTCACTGGCTCTTGGGCTGCACTGCAGAAGCTGCTATTTCAAGGAGCAGCAACTGAATAACCAACCAAAAAGGACCCACTGAACAGCAGCTGGGATATGGCTTTATCATTCTGCTTGAATACTCATGTGAACTAGGAAAGAGAAAGAGCTTGACAGGTTTCAGGAAGAGTGACAACCATAATCCAGACTCTAGAAAAGCTGTTGTAAGGTGAGAAGTTCAAGGAGTTCAGTCTATTTAGAATATCAAAGAGATGGCAAAGATCTGTCCTGATTATAGCTGACAAGTGTTACTGCTTTATTTTT
>VYZR01063552.1:24964-50776 GCA_013400675.1 Oxylabes madagascariensis
AAAAACAAAACAAAACAAAACAAGGAGAAACCCTTCAGTAACGTCCTTAGCTGGAAGACTCCGGTTTGCCACTTGTGTTTGGGAAGATGCTCACTGCCAGCTGATCTGGCCACTCGCCTAAGCACAGAGAGATGAGTTTGGAATTCTCCAGCTGGCTGTGGGAAAAGCTGGCTCTGTGAGTCCCAACTAAACATTTTCTAAGGTCCCTTCCAATGCAAACCATTTCATGATTCGTTGGTGTGAAACACAAACACCTCACTGAGGTACCATGAGAGCTTGCGACTTGTAACTTGCCTTGTTCCAGGAAAAAGGCAGAGAGGTGAGAGTCAGAGAGAAACTCTGAGGACTTCAATTGAACTCAGAACCATTTGATACTTACAAACCACTAAAACTAAACAGACACCTGGACTTCTGAAATACTTGTCTTCAAGTATTTACACGTAGTTCAGAGAGAAATAATGCAGGGAACAACACGGAAGATTCAAAAGCAAATCCTCCAAAACATCCATGCCAATAATGATACCAGGACTCCGGTTTGCTTTCAGTGGGACCCATTAAGAAGCAAAGAACAACGAACTCAGTGCTTTCACAGATTTTCTCTTCAGTACTCCTGAGGAGCAGAACATGCTCCAGTCTCCAAAGCAGGGACCTTTGTTGGTGCATCTTGGAATTTTCAACACAGAATAATGCTCTTCCTTTTAATTCTTACATTTCTTCCCTGAAGTTTTGAGATGGTGGGAGAACAATTTTTAAATCCCTCAGTGTTACGAGAGGTTTCTCCAACACTATTTTTTAAGGAAATGAGGTCATGCAACAAGTCAGTCACTCTCAGCTACTCTCTGAAGCCCAGAAGATGGGATGTGTGGCCCAGGTCTAAGGCAGGACTGGACACAGCCCCAGGTACACCAAGGGGTGGGAACTGTTGTTCAGTCTAGTGCTTTTTGTAGGCATTGGTTGTTTAATTTTGATTTTTACAGAGCTGATTTTGACATTATTTCCTAATCACTTTCTGTGTTCTCTTTGCCCAAACGTCTCCATCAGACCAGGCAGAGGTCCCATTGCTTAAGATATGCACCAACAGAAGTTGTTCACTGTGTGCAGCAGTTCTGCCTCAGGGCCAATACGCCCTGAACCTCAAGTGCAGGGACAGACCCTCAACTTCAGCACCTTCAGCTCCTCTGAGCTGTGCCTTTTGTGCTTCTGCTGATACTGATCTTCACAAGAGCAGCTCTTGGTTTGGCCTGAGCCTTTTATCATATCAAGTCATCTCACTTTCACCTCCCCTGCATTGTTGCGGTCTGTCACACTGAACTGCTCTACATCAAGCACCTTTTTATTGAAATGCAAAGCCTTTAAATTTCAAAACCAGCCTAGACAGTCATTGCCCTTTTCCTTTCTCATCATGAACATTTTCTCCTGACTGTTTACGCACCAGGTAGGAAAGGGCAAGGTAAAACTTCGTGTGTCTCACAACTGCAAACTAACACTTATCATCCTACAGGCCACAATAATTTCCAGTACTTCCCTGTGGTTCACTACTTCTAAATATTTTTGGTCAGCCTTTGAAATGCAGGAAACATCAAACTGGCAAACATGAGAATGAATTTAAGACTCGCGGTTTAAGACACTGAAAAATCGTTGTGTATCTCATTAGAGCAAAAAATTGAGATGTGAACCAAACACTTTTGCAACCAGGTCAGTGCAAATTCCAACTGCTTGGAGCTCCAATGTTGAATAAAATTGATTTAATCACCTTCTCTGACTGCACTGACATGGAACAGCAAAATTCATATGAACAAATCTTAACTTTGGGAAATTACTGTCATAAAACACTACAGCTCCTGGCTAAGCCAGCCAGTTCATGTTGCTCAATTCAGCCTTAGCACAGTATGCTCCAGTTATGATCTTAATTACGGATTTTCTTCCCAAAAAAATGAGGTATACAAGATTGGTGGTGGTTGGGGCAAGAGCTGAGAGGGCAGCCTTGCCTTTTGGCTAAAGATGAGCAGTTGGTTTCCCCCAAAATGACAAAAATGTGCTCTCTCTGTCAGTGCCATCTGACACCACTGCCAGAGAAACAGCTGGGAATTTTAGTGTATATTTGTCCTGCTGTCAATTCTTAAGGGATCCATGAGAACAAGTATCCTTCAACCACAGGCAGACACTTCAAATGGAAAGTTTCAGCCCAAACTACTGAAGTTTTACTGAAGCTCAGAATTATAAATTCACTTGTAACCAGGTATTTGAGTTGAAAAGCTTTAGAAACCCTTAATTGTAACTCATTAACCAAGCATAATTACAGGCAGAATTTGCAACAGTTAAGCTGTACTATTGGTACTAATAAAGACCAAGACCAGAACAATGGGAGTTAATAAGAGTCTGAAACAAACTGTGACCTTCCTAACTCATGATGTCACCACTAATCAGACCCTCTCCTGGGAATATCCTCCCCTACTCTTCATCTGCTCAAACAAAAGAAATAGGAACTCTCTGGAGATAGGATCGTCAGGCTGGAAAGGCTGAAGCCAAAATATTACTGTTTTCCAGCAACAAAGGAGACACCCACGACCTCCTAAAATATGTCTTCGCAGAAGATACTGAGATATAACCAAAACATTTCATGCTTATCCAAATAAATATTGTTTCTTAAGGACATGTAAGATTGTACAAAACCACACTGACTTGATGGTATACATTTTTTCCTTATACTGCATGGGTAAATTAACACAAATTGATAGTGGAAGAGTGGAAAATTTCAAGACAGGAAAATGAATTGTAACAATGCTAATGTTATAACCAAAATCTTCCCTGCTCTAATGGCTGGCTTCAACTCATGAGAGATGTACAGAAACCTCCTGGTACATTTAGAGAATAAGTGCTGCTCACTGACTGAGGAACAACAGATCAAAGCTGCTTCATTTCCAGGATTTGTCACCTGTATTCTAATCTAAGAGCCCCACAGTATCTACATCATGCTGAAAGCATAACCCTACTGTACACACTCACCAACAGCTTCCACAGCAGAACCTCCCAGAAGCCCAAATCTCAGTAACACACTTGGTAACGTATCAGACAATTCTTACCCCTTATTTACGATTTATGCATTTGTAAATGTTTAGGTACCCCTGACAGAGTGAAGCAGCTGTTCCTACACACACCCACACGGAGTGATGTGCTCAGGGTGCCCTGCTGCCCTGCCCAGGCTCACCTCTGGCATCAGGCGCTTGGCGCGGCGGGCGGGCGGGCAGCTCTCCGACGGCGGCACCGACTGCCGCTGCGGGATGTCGTGGGGCTTGTACTCCTTGTCCTTCGTGTCACTGCTCAGATCTGGCTTCTGCAAGCACTAAAGAGACAATTTGATTACTTCATTTCTGCCTCCCCTTGCAATACAAACTGTATAGAACAATTTCCTGACTCATTGAAAGAATATAGACAGGGACCTAATAATTCCTGTGCTGAGTTAATAAACAGCATGCATGACAATAACATTACCTATCCAAATAAGGCACAACATCACTTTTTCTTATCAGTTTAACAGCTGCAATAGCCATAATAATGGTTCTTAAATAAAGCTGAAGTCATCCTTCAAGTGTTAATGAGCACCAAACATTTCTCTGTGTGCAATACCAAGCACAACTCTTATGGCAGATGGGGCCTTTGCAGACTGGGTCACCAGCACTCTGGAACTGCTGACTGTCCTAAGGTTGAGTGTCTGCGATGACAACATACAGAGCAATATAAAAGTAAATTACAACCTATCAAACATCCCTGTCCTAACAGAAATACAGCTCTGTACGACGCACAGTGCAGGAACTCCCTTCCTTCCATGCTTTGGAGAGGACAACTGCTGCTTGAATTAAGGGCAGAAGGGAAAAGATGCAAGAACAGTTTTAATTCTTTCAAGCTGCTGAATGAACACATTTAATTGCTGAAAACTGTGCATACCTCTGGCAAGAAACAGAATAATTAATGACAATTCCCCATTTGTCAAGCCACACAACAGTCAGTAACTGCAGACAAAATGTAACAGTTTTTAATGAGTAAACAACAAATCCTACAGAAAGAAAAAAAATCTCATGTTGCCAGGAAGTAATTCATGAAATTGCTGGATCCCCATTTCCCCAGTTCTGTTAGTCTGTTCCCATCACAAGCATTTTCTCAGCAAGAAACAGCAGTAAAGGACAGAGAGAACCACTGCAGTGGTGTGAGGATGATGATGCTCTACACACAGCACAGAAAACAGACTTTCAGAAACAAATGACAGCCAGAAGAGGGGAGGGAAAAGGAGGAAAAAGTGTTATTTTAGAAGAGAAGTCTATGCTGAAAAATGATGTATTTAACAAAAGCAGTATCAGTCAAGGGCAGCAGGATGTCATTAACCATCACCCACAGACAGCCCACAACACTGACCAAAGAAACCTCCAGAACTGCTGTTTGCTTTCAGACTGCTTTCAGTCTCAGACTTTGAAAACCCTAGATTCATATTCTGAAAGCAAATGGCTGGCTTAATTTCAGCATTAAATACACAGTACCACTCAACTTTGCAGTTCATGCACATGAACAGTGAGTCCTGAGTGATGCCCAAAGGTTGGATCTGGAGCCCCAGAGCACTGCAGTTGCCTCTTCACAAGAGCCTGGTCCCTTAAAGCTCCCACTGGAACCAGAATCACAGGATCACAGAAGGGTTTGGGTTGGAAGGGACCCTAAAGATCACCTTCTTCTAAGCCCCTGCCACGGACAGGGACACCTTCCACTAGGCAAGGTTGAGACCCATCCAACCTGGCCTTAAATGTTTCCACATCTACCAAAGATGAAAGAAGATGATGTGACATCAACATCAGTGGAAGAAAGCAAAAAATAACAATTTCTCAGAACAGAAAATGGACAAGCAGAAAGAGCAAATTAGTAGGAAAAGGTTGAAAATGAGAGAACAGAACTTCTTTAAAATCTGGGTCCTTGAATCTTTTCCTCACGTGAAAATCAAAATTATCAGGAAAAAAAAATGGAGTTTCTACTGCTTCAGATAATAAAGGACATATGATCCTTGAAAACAAAGATAGGCAAACAGCTTTTCCTAAACAAAAGTGTAAGAAAACCTTGAAAACCAACAGATTGTGCCTCACTTCAGCGCAGTTCCCAAACAAACCCCCCAAAAAACCCCCAAACAAACAAAAACACACAAAACAAAAAACAACAAAAAACCCCAAACCAACCAACCAAAAAAAGCCCAAAAAACNGTTGCTCAATTCAGCCTTAGCACAGTATGCTCCAGTTATGATCTTAATTACGGATTTTCTTCCCAAAAAAATGAGGTATACAAGATTGGTGGTGGTTGGGGCAAGAGCTGAGAGGGCAGCCTTGCCTTTTGGCTAAAGATGAGCAGTTGGTTTCCCCCAAAATGACAAAAATGTGCTCTCTCTGTCAGTGCCATCTGACACCACTGCCAGAGAAACAGCTGGAATTTTAGTGTATATTTGTCCTGCTGTCAATTCTTAAGGGATCCATGAGAACAAGTATCCTTCAACCACAGGCAGACACTTCAAATGGAAAGTTTCAGCCCAAACTACTGAAGTTTTACTGAAGCTCAGAATTATAAATTCACTTGTAACCAGGTATTTGAGTTGAAAAGCTTTAGAAACCCTTAATTGTAACTCATTAACCAAGCATAATTACAGGCAGAATTTGCAACAGTTAAGCTGTACTATTGGTACTAATAAAGACCAAGACCAGAACAATGGGAGTTAATAAGAGTCTGAAACAAACTGTGACCTTCCTAACTCATGATGTCACCACTAATCAGACCCTCTCCTGGGAATATCCTCCCCTACTCTTCATCTGCTCAAACAAAAGAAATAGGAACTCTCTGGAGATAGGATCGTCAGGCTGGAAAGGCTGAAGCCAAAATATTACTGTTTTCCAGCAACAAAGGAGACACCCACGACCTCCTAAAATATGTCTTCGCAGAAGATACTGAGATATAACCAAAACATTTCATGCTTATCCAAATAAATATTGTTTCTTAAGGACATGTAAGATTGTACAAAACCACACTGACTTGATGGTATACATTTTTTCCTTATACTGCATGGGTAAATTAACACAAATTGATAGTGGAAGAGTGGAAAATTTCAAGACAGGAAAATGAATTGTAACAATGCTAATGTTATAACCAAAATCTTCCCTGCTCTAATGGCTGGCTTCAACTCATGAGAGATGTACAGAAACCTCCTGGTACATTTAGAGAATAAGTGCTGCTCACTGACTGAGGAACAACAGATCAAAGCTGCTTCATTTCCAGGATTTGTCACCTGTATTCTAATCTAAGAGCCCCACAGTATCTACATCATGCTGAAAGCATAACCCTACTGTACACACTCACCAACAGCTTCCACAGCAGAACCTCCCAGAAGCCCAAATCTCAGTAACACACTTGGTAACGTATCAGACAATTCTTACCCCTTATTTACGATTTATGCATTTGTAAATGTTTAGGTACCCCTGACAGAGTGAAGCAGCTGTTCCTACACACACCCACACGGAGTGATGTGCTCAGGGTGCCCTGCTGCCCTGCCCAGGCTCACCTCTGGCATCAGGCGCTTGGCGCGGCGGGCGGGCGGGCAGCTCTCCGACGGCGGCACCGACTGCCGCTGCGGGATGTCGTGGGGCTTGTACTCCTTGTCCTTCGTGTCACTGCTCAGATCTGGCTTCTGCAAGCACTAAAGAGACAATTTGATTACTTCATTTCTGCCTCCCCTTGCAATACAAACTGTATAGAACAATTTCCTGACTCATTGAAAGAATATAGACAGGGACCTAATAATTCCTGTGCTGAGTTAATAAACAGCATGCATGACAATAACATTACCTATCCAAATAAGGCACAACATCACTTTTTCTTATCAGTTTAACAGCTGCAATAGCCATAATAATGGTTCTTAAATAAAGCTGAAGTCATCCTTCAAGTGTTAATGAGCACCAAACATTTCTCTGTGTGCAATACCAAGCACAACTCTTATGGCAGATGGGGCCTTTGCAGACTGGGTCACCAGCACTCTGGAACTGCTGACTGTCCTAAGGTTGAGTGTCTGCGATGACAACATACAGAGCAATATAAAAGTAAATTACAACCTATCAAACATCCCTGTCCTAACAGAAATACAGCTCTGTACGACGCACAGTGCAGGAACTCCCTTCCTTCCATGCTTTGGAGAGGACAACTGCTGCTTGAATTAAGGGCAGAAGGGAAAAGATGCAAGAACAGTTTTAATTCTTTCAAGCTGCTGAATGAACACATTTAATTGCTGAAAACTGTGCATACCTCTGGCAAGAAACAGAATAATTAATGACAATTCCCCATTTGTCAAGCCACACAACAGTCAGTAACTGCAGACAAAATGTAACAGTTTTTAATGAGTAAACAACAAATCCTACAGAAAGAAAAAAAATCTCATGTTGCCAGGAAGTAATTCATGAAATTGCTGGATCCCCATTTCCCCAGTTCTGTTAGTCTGTTCCCATCACAAGCATTTTCTCAGCAAGAAACAGCAGTAAAGGACAGAGAGAACCACTGCAGTGGTGTGAGGATGATGATGCTCTACACACAGCACAGAAAACAGACTTTCAGAAACAAATGACAGCCAGAAGAGGGGAGGGAAAAGGAGGAAAAAGTGTTATTTTAGAAGAGAAGTCTATGCTGAAAAATGATGTATTTAACAAAAGCAGTATCAGTCAAGGGCAGCAGGATGTCATTAACCATCACCCACAGACAGCCCACAACACTGACCAAAGAAACCTCCAGAACTGCTGTTTGCTTTCAGACTGCTTTCAGTCTCAGACTTTGAAAACCCTAGATTCATATTCTGAAAGCAAATGGCTGGCTTAATTTCAGCATTAAATACACAGTACCACTCAACTTTGCAGTTCATGCACATGAACAGTGAGTCCTGAGTGATGCCCAAAGGTTGGATCTGGAGCCCCAGAGCACTGCAGTTGCCTCTTCACAAGAGCCTGGTCCCTTAAAGCTCCCACTGGAACCAGAATCACAGGATCACAGAAGGGTTTGGGTTGGAAGGGACCCTAAAGATCACCTTCTTCTAAGCCCCTGCCACGGACAGGGACACCTTCCACTAGGCAAGGTTGAGACCCATCCAACCTGGCCTTAAATGTTTCCACATCTACCAAAGATGAAAGAAGATGATGTGACATCAACATCAGTGGAAGAAAGCAAAAAATAACAATTTCTCAGAACAGAAAATGGACAAGCAGAAAGAGCAAATTAGTAGGAAAAGGTTGAAAATGAGAGAACAGAACTTCTTTAAAATCTGGGTCCTTGAATCTTTTCCTCACGTGAAAATCAAAATTATCAGGAAAAAAAAATGGAGTTTCTACTGCTTCAGATAATAAAGGACATATGATCCTTGAAAACAAAGATAGGCAAACAGCTTTTCCTAAACAAAAGTGTAAGAAAACCTTGAAAACCAACAGATTGTGCCTCACTTCAGCGCAGTTCCCAAACAAACCCCCCAAAAAACCCCCAAACAAACAAAAACACACAAAACAAAAAACAACAAAAAACCCCAAACCAACCAACCAAAAAAAGCCCAAAAAACCAAAACAACCCCTCCAAAAACCAAACAAACCCCCCCCAAACCCCCAACAACAACAAAGCCCCAAAAAACCAACAAAAAACCCACCTACAAAACCCCAAATCAATCAAAACAAACAAACAAACAGAAAAACCTCAAACGCCACAAAAAAAAAAAGAGCACTCACTGTTCCTTGAAAAACACCAGAGGACTTTTCCTAAATAATGATGTTTCACCACCTATTTAAGCACAAACATTTCCCAGTGCCTCTCTAACCCGAAGGCAAAGGCAGTGGTATGGAATGGCTGTTAATTCACCACCTCAGCTGTAGCAAGAGAATATCTAGAACTGTTAATTTCTAAGGAGGAGAATTCCTCTGTATCTCCTTTACTCCTACACTGATGCTCAACTGTCTCCAACCAAGGACACAGCTGCCATCTCTCCAGACCTTCCCTCTTCCCAACCAGGCTTTGGCGAGGTTGAGCTTCTTTCAGCCATCCCCCAGAAGCTCATCCCACACACTCTGACCATGACCTCGTTACATTCCAACAAGATGGTTGCACACATGATCCTTGCACCCTCAGCAGTGGCAGAGAGCAAGTTAAAACCCATCAGGTGAAGCCACGAAGGAGCAGCTCCTTTGGCAGACAAAGCACAAAGCAGGAATGGTGACAACGCCTTCAGGAAGTCAAAAGATTGTGAGAGGGAAAGGGATACAATTCATCTCCTCCAGGTTTAGACATTTATTAGTAGTAATTAAACTGGTAGTAATTTACACAAAAGCCAATCAGTCAGGCTCCCTGTACTTGAAGAACACAACTGGTTTACCCCTGCTACACATCCATGGAGGGTAAAACCCACCAAAAACTCCAGAGGTGCTCATTTTTCTCCAGGAACAATGAAGGTGCCAGAGAACCGTCTTACACTGAAACATTTTTATCAGAGGCACACACATAAAATCTTTGGAAATATGAATCCTACTAAGGCCACTAAAGCCTTAGTTTTGAAAAGAGACCAGATGCACAATTACTGAGTCAGCTGGATTCACTGAAAAACAGACGTAAGACCACCTCGAGGCCCCCAAAATGTAGCTGCACTTTAAATCATGAAACATCTGGGCAATGCACCACAGAAGATGCACTGACAGAAGATTCTGCATACCTCAGTTCATGCAGGGGACACTTTTCCCTCTGGGCATTCAGTGTGACTCTCTGGGACACACTGTGACTACAGCTGGGAAGGAGAGGTACAGGTGGCAGGAACCAGTACCAACAGGCTCACTGCAACTACTCTGGAGACACCCGAGGCCTGTGTAGTCCAATTTCAAAATAAGAGGAAAATAAATACCCCCTGTGGAGAGCTGCTTTGGGTATTAGAAACTGGCTGGTTTAAGCAATTTTTGCTGTTGGACTGAACATGAGCTTTAATGAAAACATGCTATTCTGCTCTATTCCCTTCTGAACAGCTCCAGAAAGTTTCACTATTTCAGCATGTAGATAGAAATATCTCTCCAGCTGGAGTATCTGTCAAAATAACTCCTGAAGCCAGTTTAACATGTATTGAAGCCACACAAACAGTTAATGCTATATACAGATCTAGATGAGATTAAAGTTATGGCACAGTCAATGGAAACTGCATAATTTCACTTTTTTGGCTTTTGCAGGAAAGAAGGCAATGAATATTTCAAGTATTACCAAATAAAGAAAAAAATATCAAAAGACACAGTGAATACAAGCAGTAATCTTGTCTGGATGATCACCAGAGCTGCGTGAAGAGCTTCTCTCAACAGGCTGGAGAAGGAGGAAGCACATCTCCAACTGACAGCTGTCACAGCCACAGCTTCTTCAAAAACACAGCTCAGGTGCTTAGATTCCCAGGAAAACAGTGAATAGACACACAGTAACAGACACCTACACAAGAAGCATTTGGGTAAGCACCACTTAATGAGAATATGTGAAAGTAAGCCAAAAACAATCTCATTTAAGATGATACTCAAAAAACGTATTGTAAAACAAACTCACTTGAAAGACAACACTGATGGAAAAAAATCAAATTAGAGTGAAAAGTGAGCTAAACTCAACTTATTTCTGTGGATTCTCTCAGGTCATTAAAAAATCTGTGTCTGCCACATATAGGATGGGTGTATTTTAACTGCCTGGGCAGGGGAGGAGCTAAAAAAATAAGTTAACCTTACATGCTTCACTTGTCTCGAACTGCCTCCACATCAGTTTGGACAGATGTCAAGCGCCCATTGCAAGACAGAGCTTGAAAAGTCATTTAAAATTAAGCAGGTCCTCATCTAAGTAGTTTTTTCCTCTTCTAAAAGGGTTTAATACTGAGCAAATCGTGAAGTGAGTATTAACTGCATGACAGATGCTCTCAGGAAATTTGCATTCCCAGGATACTATGGTACCACATTCACTATTTTACAACTTTTAATTAGATCTTTCCCTGTACAATGGCACCTCAAAAATATGGCAGCAAAGACAGGCGTAACAAACACACAAGCTCAATAAAAATTCCAAAGAGAAATCACAGTTTTCAGATCTAATACAAATGCCAAGTTTTCAATTAAATGCCTTTAGAAAATGGTGCAGCTTTCCATTACTTAACATGAATGTTTGAGGGAAGCCAAAATATTTTTGATCCGGCAGTTTCCTTAGCACGAAGACTTTTATCTTCAACTCTATTTTGTTCTTATCCTGTTTGCAAAAGACCCCTTTTTCTGAAGAGCCCACAAAATTTAGCTGTTCTTCACTGAGAAGTGATTGTCACTGCCTAAATAAAAAGTCTAATTCTAACTGCTCTGGACTTCTATCACATCCCTTACTCATTTCGGTAGCTTTGTGTAAAGGCCTGTGTTGATTTCTGTACACAGAAATATTGCTTGTAACAGGATTAGGGCATTTATTGCTTAAAAAAGGTCAGCACTCCTGTCTTTGAAAGATATCACGGAAAGAGCATTTCAAAGAAATAAAAATGGATGTTGGCAACTGCAACCAATTCTGGTTTTCCAAATAAATGACTGCTGCTCTAAAAGAACAGACCTATTCCTCATTAGAGATTATGTGGCCTCCACTCTCAGTCAATCCTGAATTTTGGTTTAATGGCCAAATCAAAGATTGATGACTAGGAAGGATGAAGATTTAAGCTTGGAAAAAATCCCAAGTCATGCTGTTAACATCAACAGAGCAGCCAGGAAGTTTTCTGCAACTTGTCCCCCTTAGTGAATGTGCCAAAACACTGCCTGGCTTGGCAGAGTCCCTCAGTCACCCTAAGCACATGACACAGGCCCACAGCACTTGTGGCACAGAGATGGACCTGGAATGTTCCGTGAATACTCCTGGCCTTACAGGAATCATCCCTTATCATGAGGCTTCTGTAAACTGGAGAGAGAAAATACCAACAGATACTGTTCAAAGCAGTAGTCAGGGGTTACCTGGAGGACTACTGCTAAAAACTTCACTTCTAATGAAAAGTTTGCCCATGGCTTTCTGAACTGCTGACCATGGCATCTGGTCATCTGCATGACAGCAAGCACAAAATGCAGCTTCACAAACATTCCAGAAATCAAAAGAACCCTCCCACACTGGCTGCTACATTAACTGAGCAGTTGGTTTCAGCACAGCTTACCAAGAGACTCGCTCCCGACTGGAACAAGTTGTAGGGGTAGAGAATCCGCTCGTAATGCGCGCGGATGTGCGAGCCCACGGCTTTGCCAGGAGCAAAGCCCATCCTCGTGGCTATTTTGGTCCATTTCCTCTCCTTGCAAACAACATCAAATCCTCCTTGTTCTGCAACTAGCTAAAATGTGGAAACAAAATGGTCACATATTTAATGGTAAAATTACCAGTGTTCGAGGAAAAAGGCATGACAACATTTTAAACCACAAAAATATAGATTTAAAAAACCACACACGACATTGAAGTTGTTTTAAGGCAATAACTGGAATATGTAATACATAACCTATTCTGGGATTACAAATCTGTTGAATTACTTTACAAAGAAGTCAGCACCTGTGTTCCATGTGCAGTCACTCAGCCTACTCTGAGAACTTATTTGGCTGCAATTTGTCACTTTGTATCCCAACACAACCGGACACTCAGTTCTTTTCACTGGAACAAGGACTATAAAATAAGCTCAAAAATTCCCAATAAAAACTGCCCTAAACATAAAGAAAAGAGAAAGAACGTATCCTTTCAGAGAATCCCATGTCTTACTATCAGTATACATTAACTTTTCCAGAAGTTTAACAAGTTTCATCCTAGAAGTAACTGGATTTCTTTACCTCCATATTTCTAATGGAAAATATTTTCTCTCACTTTTGTCATTGTTCAGGAACCTTCTCTAATTAAGCCTAAGTTTATTCTTGACCAGTATATCCAAGTTCAATTTTAAAGAATAGCTGTAAATTTAAGATTATCTCCTAGCTCACAGGAAAACTTCCATGACAATGTATTACGTATTGTCTTTCCCTGATAACGTATTCTTAGTTTTACTGTCCCATTAGCTATGTTAGCTTAAACAAAGGAATACTTTTTCCAGCTTAGATGTACCCCAAAACCTCCCCTGACCAGCTGTGATACCATCCCAGGAACTGAGGTAACACAGCAGCTTTTCAGGATAGTTTTTCCACAATGGTCTTACTCTGTTAAGCTGAAATAGATCCAAGATCTTCCTCTCCACATGTGGAATTTTCAGTGTGCATCCTTGAAGCTCCCAAAACTTCGCAATCTGGTCCAGAAAATTCAGCTTTACACGAGTTTGGGCCTGAAACCAACCAACCAACCAAACAAATGAACTGCACGCTAAAAGCAGATACAGGTTTCGTGTAAGGTTTACAGCACTGTGGCCACAGCTGCTTGCCCAGCTTTGCCCTTTGCAAGTGTCATTTTGCATTTTTCCCTCTCATCACTTGAAGAAAAACAAACTCCATGCAGATACCATTGATGGCATCTGTATCCTTCCTTGAGTCACTTTTTGTTACCTTTTACTGCACTGAGAAAAGTACTTTCAGAGAACAGGTAAGAGTTAAGTTACTACAGCTAAAAACTCCCTAAACCAGCTGCATTATCAGGACTTGTTGCATTTACTAAATTAATTATTGCAATAGTTTATTGCTATTTGGTTTATTTGCAACAATTAATATTTTTTTCAAAAATTTTTTTTTTTTAATTTTTTCTACTATCCCTTCTCACTCACAACAAAAACAGGCAGGGAAAGCCTGGCTGGTTGCACATCAACTACCACAGTATGATCACTGCACTGCTGCTATGTAAGAGCAGCAACTTAAATTTTGACATATTTTATTTTCAGCACATTTTCTAATCTTAAGGTAAAAACTGGCTATGTCTGTACAGATTAGCTTGTCTACAAACTCCAGGGAGCTCTGAACAGCTTGTGGTCACACAAATCCCTCTCTTAGCATTCCAAGCCAGCATCTGAGCCCTTCTCCAGCACTTCACACAACCATGTCAGGACTTTAAAAACCAAGAATCGGGAGAATAATCAGGCACAGAGTCACCATCATCCCAAATGGTACCAGCACCGAGCCAACCAGGACCCCTCACACTCCCCTTTAGTGTCAATTCATTGAAGCAGTGAATGAAAGTGCTTGTGAACAGCAATTTTCCACAAACTGAATCCAGATTTTGCAATTGTTTCTCCCAAAAGGCTGGCTATTTTTAAAGCACTCCAAGTGTTTAATCTCTTTTGCTTTTGAAAGATGCTGTATGAGTGCAAAATACAGACACAAATCTATGGCCCTGGACAATTTAACTACTTAGAAGCACATGTGTGGAAAAGGCCTAAATTATGTTCCTTTAATGAGCATTAACATCACTTTTATGCCTGGAATGTTTCTGACTAGGTTCTGAAATTGAAATGAATTTCCATGCTAATTAAAAATTGCTGTCCGTGGTCCAGAGTGCTGTCAGCTCACGGCCAACTCTGGCAAACATCATCTCCCCAAAACACATCGACACATCTGGGAACAGAAGTACTGCTCAGCTTTCCAGTTTACCTCCAGTTCATTAAGCCTCTGGATCCTCGGTGTGAAGTGAAGCTTGTCGACATCGCATGCGAATGGAGGCTGCCAGTCCTGGAAAACAGAAGGGTTCCATCAAAAGATCAGGAAAAGGAAAGAAGTTTCTGTGACAGTGAAAAGCCAGGGGAGCCCGAAGCATGAAGAGGCCCTCGTGGCCTCCAGAGCCTCCTCAGCCCCACCAGAACACAGAACTTGTTGCGGAGGGGGCTCAGCAGTCACACCCCAGCCTGTCAGGGAGCCAGGGCTGCACTGACACACAAGTCCCCTCACTGGGAACGAGTCCGGAGAGCAAGAACGCGGAGACGCGTTGAGTGAGTACCATTGTCTGCCCCTTAGAACACTTCACTGTGCCTCAAAAATAGCTAATGGAACCACAAAATCAATCACATTTTGGAACTGAAGACCTGTCCTGCCTTGTAAGCCTCAGAATCATGGAATCATAAAAGCTGGAAAAGCCCTTTAAGATCATTGAGTCCAACTTTTCACCCACCACCACCACGCTCACCACTAACCCATGTCCCCAAGTGCCACATCCACACATCTTTTGAACACTTCCAGGGATGGTGACTCCATCGTTGCCCTGGGCAACCTCTGCCAATGCATGACAATTGCCTTGGCTGCAAAGATTCAGGAAGAGCTGGAACACGACCAATTTAAGAAAAGATTATTATTACTTTGACAAAATGCCTGCAACTGAAGTGTTATTTATAAACACAACTATAAAGCTGTTTTATCTTTTAATCTCTGACATCTACTGCACACGCTTGGTTTGGCAATACACAACTTCACAAAACCAAATTAGATTTGATTTAAACTTGACAGGAATTTATTACATATAAAGTTATCTTACTACCACTAATTACAGAATGAAGATAATGCACAAGTGAGCTACTGACAGTAGAGTAAGACAGAGCTTTGCTTCAGGAGAAAGAAAACCTCTTTTCAGCATTGAGTGACTGAGGCAACTGAAGTCAGACTAGCATCATAAACGCAGTATTTTTTATTTTAGATTCACAGAGGATATGAAAACTGGAGTTAAAACCAACCATACATGGCTTCCAAAGCAATTATCTTACAAACAAACAAGGAGCAAGATTCATCAGGAGTATGGAGAAGTTGAAGAGCAAAGAGGGCCACCAATCCATAAGTTTTACCAAGCTTGCATTGACTAATCCAGACCTCAAAATCGGTAATAAAAGCTTTCTGATCCTGCAAGGCACTTGCAGAACATCACAACTTGACAATGCCAGTTGAAATTAACGTTTGAATTGGAAGTTAGACAATGGTAGGGGGTCAGAATGACAAATTATCCAGAGAATACTCAATCTTCAACCAGTGGGACACATTTCTTGATTATTCTCCTGCTTTTAACCACAAGTGGTTTAACTTTGGGCCTGGTGCCCAAAGACATGCTCTTGAGAAACTCGGTAACACCAACCCTTCTTTGACTGCCTATTCTTTATGCCAGAAAACCAAATGTAATGAAACCATCAAGTCTGAGGAAGAGAACTGACATTTTTTTCTAATATCCTGTTGTCTGATTAATCATTTAGGGCCTTCAAGCTGTAAGATGAGAAGCACAACTGGGAACAGTTGGGCAGGATTTGAAGTATTGTACTTCAACAGGACAAATCTGACTCTCAAGCTGAACCAGCTGGTTACATCATTAGTCACAGCACCAGAGTCTGCTCTGTACCAAAGACAGGGAGACAGGAGACAGGCACCAAGGCCAGGAAGGGACACAGTGGCTGTGACACACAGCACCCTTGAGACACTGGGGACTGAATTAAACTGCCCAAGGGAGAACTAACTGTAGGGAGCTTTGCTTAGGCTGAGAGTAAATGAAACCAAGAGGGTTGTGCTGCCTCTGGCTTTGCTAAGCAGTAAGCCAAGGCTGTCCCTGGGTGGACTGTGCATTACCCCAAACTAGATCCTCTAATAAACTTCTGCAGGGGATTAAGAACCAGGAATAAGATAACGGGCAAGAATTCAGCTCACGTAGGCGATGATACCACCTCTGAAACTGTCACCACTCTAGGCTGCGCTTCAGGGCCACCACCTGCAGTTACTGCACTGGCAACATGTTAGGGAAGCCAAGGAAGGAAGGGGAGAGGAGGAAAGGAGAGGAGACTCTTCTGGTCAGGCCACAGTCTGCTGGCACACACTGCTGCTCTGGGCAGAGCCCAGAGGAAAGCCTGCATGCCACTGGGCACAACAGGAGGAACAGGATCCCTACCTGCTCCTACAGGCCTTGCCTCATGCTCAGACTAAAGAAATCCAGCTCCAAGGGTGCCTAGGGCAGACACAGACCAAATCCATGTCAGACAGCACAGAGCAGGCTAGTCCCCTCTGCTCATGGAAGCAAATGAGGAAGTTTATGTGCATGATCTTACAGAAACACCTCGTTCACAGCATGGCACCCAAAACATCCTGCTCCAGAATTAGCTGATTATCTCCATGATCTCCATGTGTCTATTTATTACTGACTGGTGCATGGTTGGGGGCAGTCTTTCCTGTTTGGCCAGAGACACTGGCTCTGGCAAAGCACCAGCCACCTCCTGTGTTGGAAGAGTAACATGACTCCAGACAACACAAGCTGCCATTAACAGGCATTTCCTACACCTGCAGCTTTGAAGTTTACCCATGACTGAATGACCAATGCACACACTAAGATGCTCTGATGGCATGTCAGCTGTTTCTCACAGATAAGCTTTGGGAGCTCCATTTACTCAACAGCACTTTCAGAAGGTGACTTTTCAGCCTATCAGGCAGATGAGCTCATCAGCCAGAATCAAACACTTAACAGCCTTAAAAGTGTTTCACTTTTAGCAAGGAGAAACTCATTGCAAGAGCTTCTGCTGGGTGATGGTAAATTAGCTTAATGAGAGGCTACACTGGATTGACTCCAGCTTCTGAGGTTTTTAAGCAGGCACCATAGAATATGCTGAGTTGAAGGGACCATCAAGTTCTTTAGGATCATGACATCCAATTCCTGGCCCTGCACAGATACCCCAACAATCCCATCCAGTGTCTAGGAGCAATGTCCAAACACTTCTTGAACTCAGACAGGCTCAGAGCTGTGACCATTTCCTGGAGAGCCTGTTCAGTGCCCCAGCACGCTCTGGGGGGAGAACCTTTTCCTGATATCCAACCTAGATGTCTCCCAGCTCAGCTCCAGCCATTCCCATGAGTCGTGTCACTTGTCATGAGCAGAAATAGATCAGTACCTGTCCCTCTGCTGCCCCTCATGAGGACACTGAAGATCCCAGTGAGGTCTCCCCTCAGTCTCCTCTAGGCTGAACAAACCAAGTGACCTCAGCTGCCCCTCATGAGGCTTCCCCTGCAGACCCTTCACCATCTCCTTAGGATGCTCTGCAATGGCTTAATGTCTTTTTTATATTGTGGTGCTCAAAACTGCACCAAGGACTTGAGGTGAGGTCGCAGTAGTGCAGGTAGAGCTGATGGAAATGAATGCCATATATAATATACTACATTAGATTATTATAAAACCACTCCTGGCTTTACAAACACACTATAGCACATTTCACTGAACACAGACTGTCAGATGACACTGTTACAGACCACAGCCATTCACCATCTGGAGACATGACAGCAGGTATAGAAGACAGTCCATCCTGACTGTCACTGAGTCATTTTGAAGTCGCAACAAGTTTATTTTGGAGCATCCAAACCACTCAAAGTTGATATAATCAATAAGGATAATATTTACCTTTCTCTATTCCACAGTATGACAAGTTCCTCAAGTCCTAAAGAAGATATTTTCAACCCTTCTTTAATAAGTTATTATTTACTCAACAAAAATCTTGGACACATTTTGAAGCACAAGTTACGAAGCCAAATGCAATGCTCACTTGCAGGCCCATGAAAAGACATTTCTGTGTGACAGAAATGCCTTTACGTACTTGGAAAGGCAGCAGCACCACGAGAGGGAGCTTTATTGTGCAGGATTCACTTGCCAAGCTGCTGAGCCACATAAGCAGCTTTGCTGGGGAGGAGACCAGCCCCCACCCCCAACTCTCCAGGCCCTCTTCCCTAAAGCTCATGTCTGGGAATCAGTAAGACTTGCCCTCTCCATCCAGCTCCTCAAAGGAACTGGTTTGGATTTTCCTGTTTTTAAAAAATGAATTAAAAAAAAGTTTAAGAAGTTCAGTTTTAAGTGTCTTCCAACACCCATGCTGAGTATTAAGATTAAATACACATAGACAGCAAGAAAACATCAATTTCCTTAAAAAATCAGGAGCTCTTACTCCACCAGGACTCTTCATCTGAAAAGACTCTATTGTATTCTGCTGTCCATCCCTGACTGTTATAAGCCTGCAGGGCACAAACAAAATCCTGTGCCCACCTTAGCCTGCAATTCTTATAAACCTGTCATCAAATCCGGGCAAAAATGAGACTGACTTCAAAATTCCAAACTCTTTTATAAACTTGAGGGACAAATCCAGCCATGCAGAAAGCATGCTCTAAGGATCACATTAACATTTCAAGCAGTAATGTGAACTACAAATGGTCAGCAGAATTATTTCTGTGATATTATGGATATTCCATATTGCAGCTCCCAACTGAGCTATTCCAGGGACATCAGGCTTCAGAGCACTGCATTTCAGCTGGCAAACCTGCACCTCACCCAAACTCACTCATTAAAATTTAACCACCCCCACCCCTATGAATTCAAGCGAACAAGAAATTACCACTGTCCCTGGTAAGCTGTTCTACAAGTTAGTTGGCTTCAGCTTCTCTTCCTCCCTTATTCTCATGTCCTTTATAACCAAATCCTTTGTCTGCTGGCTGCCAAAGCAGCTATTCCTGAATCCCTCCCGGAAGAAATGTTTCAAGACATTTTTCAATAAATAAATACCTTTTTCCTTCTCTTTACAGAACCAGCTTTCCAGTCCTGCCAATAAAAGTGTTTTTTTTTTCCCCTGGGCTTTTTTCTGAAGTCTCTTATATTTTTTCAACATCTTTTGAAAACTGCAAGTAGCGTTTTACTTGCAGTCTCTCCCATATCAGACACAAGAAAAAAAGACAGCCCTTTCATTATTTTGCTAGACAGCAGTTCATAGTAAGATCCAAAGGAATATCTTAGCAATTCTTGCCAGAGAAACACATTCATTCAGCGAACTGCAGCAATTCCCCCCTTCCTGGGATGCCCACCCTGTGAGCCTGACCTACATTCTTTGTTCCCACATCTATGATCTTGCCTTGGCAAAGGTGTTCCATGATTACTGCCTCCGAGAGGAAGGGAGCACACTCGGTGACTCAGGAGGCCCCTTTCAGTCTCCTGGTTTTTTTATGACTACATTGAAAACACACTTGGAGCTCAGATGGCAGAATCCACACAAACCCATTATCACCCAGCAGTGGGTCAGCCACAAAGCTCCTGTCTAACGGGAACCAATCCCTCTGTGACCCTGTTAAAGGCTAACATTAGTTGGGAACTCCAATCATCAGCTAACCCAGTTTGTGTTGAACAGTCCTTCCTCAGTCATTATGAATGGAGGAGATTTTTCCATCAAACCCCCTGAATTCCACCTTGCCAGTAAGGGACCCTGGGTGCACTAATCCACCTTATGTGCAGACCTCTCCAAAAAGAAGCCTGGTCGAGTATTTCTAATTTGAGACAAATTTGGGCTCTGTTATGTATTGCAGACAAGCAAGGGAGAACAGACGAAACCACAGATCCTTCCAATTTGAGAACCGCAGCCAAGGATGAGTGTACGGTGGGAATCACCTCTCTAGATCCCAGTGTTTCTGTGCCAGCTCCACACCTGGAGAGAAATAAAGGCTCAGGTAAGCTGGAAATGATTCTCAAGCATCAGGGCCAGCTGCTCCTTGGGATCCAAAGGCAGAGAGGACAGAAACTACACACAGGGCTTGAACCTGTAAAGACAACAGGCAGCTGGGTTCACACACAGGAGATGCCAGGCTCCTCTCCATGGAGGCACCAGCATGCAAGGAACAGATGCACCACCACTGCACCAGCAGCACTACAGGTACAGCTGGGGATGGACGGGCTGTTGGGATCAGCAAATCTCAGATGCCTGATTCACTTCAGAGCACTGACCAAGACCCTGAAACAGAGCATTCATCAGGGCTGGGGCCAAACGCAGCTGTGGGTGTCTGAGGGCACCAGACCACAAGAGCTGCTGCCACCACCTCCCCTCAAGGCACAGGACTACCCATGGACAGACCTTTTCTCCGATTCCCAGTAGGCTCCTGGAGTGTGTGCGACTGGCACAGACAGCACACTCTGTTCCTCAGGCTGTTCCATCACAGCCCTTGGAGTGAGTCCATACCCTCTTCAGAGATGTAACTGGCAGCTTTCGAACCTCAATTTCACTACCAGTGTAAATCAGATTAGGAAAAGACCTGAATTTCACAGCCATCGAGAACAGCTATGGACAACTCCACCAGCCTCAACCATGAGCAGCAGCAGCGGAGCCTTGGCTGCCCAGGGATTTCCTGCGGCTCCCACCATCCACTGCCCTGGCTCTATACAACATCCTCCCTTTCCCAGCTGCTCAGATTCACCATCCCAGCTAAGCACATGCTCCCAAGGAAGGCCTTTCACTCAGACACTCCTAAGGGCAATAGGCTGGAAGATTCCACAAACTCTTCCTGACTTCTAAAAACACTCAACCTGGTCTCCTGGACATGGACACAGCATTCCCCCCCAACATATCTCAGACATAACCCAGTCATCTGGGATTGAGAGAAAGCATGTCCCAATGGATCTGTGGCGTGGTTTGCTTCCATCCACTGTCAGTTTAGGTTTCAATGTTGGGCAAGGGAGCCATGTTTAGTTTTAAACTCCATTTCCAGCTATTAGCTAACTGACTATCCTAAACACAAAACTACAGAAATTCTATCTATGTTATTCTTGCCCCATATGGAAAGTTCTGGACTAAATTGTTTCATCTTAAACTTTTAATGAGCTGAAGAGTGTGTGTTGAAAATCCCTCACTGGAAGAAACTGAAGCAAGGAGGAGAGGAAATTCTCATTGTCTTTTAAGCCCCAATGTTTCAGTGTTTCTGAAGAGCAGAAACCACCCATGGTGACCATAGCAGCCCTATGCATGGCTACTGCGATTAGTAAAATAAATAATAAACTAAAAATAATTATTCTTTTGCATATTTTCTTGCTAATTAGAGATCAGTAAATAACCTACCCTGAATTTACCTAATTCCGCAACATGACCCCTGTGATGAATACGACAAGTTCTTCATTTAATGCCAACATTTCCTAATGACCTTTGGTAGCTGATATATTTTTCTTCACATGAATTGACAGCAGGGGAACAGGAACCTCAGCACCAAAATATCTCTTCACCTCCCAAAACCTCATTCATTCTTGATTCCGAAACTCCCAAAAGTGGCAGATCTACCAACTTATATCCTTCATTTTCCCCTTCCCACTGATCCTCTCTCAGTCAGAAACGCCCTGTTTCCTGACTCACCTGAGCCTGGCCCCTGCTCAGCAGGACCAGCGGCTCAGGCTCGGCTCTCCAGGACTGAAAGACGGAGCAGCACCTCTGGTTTCTCCCACTAAAGCTCGCTTATGTGTTGTAATTGAGTTATCTCTATGTTTACTGTTGATCAAATCAACTGACTGAGCCTCTGTGCATTATCAAATCTGAAGGATCATCACCAGCAGCTTCCTGTTTCAGACAAAGTATCACAATTCTCTGCATTAATTCCTGGCTTAGTGGTGGTTTGTTTTATGGCTCCAGGAGCAGATTGCCAGAACCCTCAGTCAAGCTGCTCCAAAACTGAACTGGTTTTTTGTTTTGTGTTTTTTTTCTCCATAAAAATGAAAATAAATCAAGCAACCAGCTGATTGAAAAGCCTAAACAGACTTTAAGAGGTTAAAACAACATTTAAATCAATGTTGCTCCTCAAAATATGCTCCTCCCTGGAGCAGCAGGTCCAGTTCTCCCAAGCTTTGAGCCTTCAGGTTTCACCACTCAGGCTCTGCTAAGGTTAAATATTTCAAAATTCATTATTTCATGTGCTGAACTTTTCCGATGATTCTCTGTGCCCTCTCCAGTTGTCAAATCTTTTCAAAATCCTCCAATGAGTGCAGGATCCTGAATGCAGAATTTTCTAGTCTTGTGCTGCCACAGAGGTGAAATCCTGCCATTTATCACCGAGAAACTCCAGAGCTGCATGCACTGGCTGATCCAGAGCTCCCATTCCACCATTACCCTGCTTTTCACAGGGATCCAGTTATTTTTCTACACTCCTTCCTCCTCTAGAATGCTCTATGCTCCTTTGTTCCAAAGGTAAACCTTCTCATTGAGTTCTACTTAAGTGATTACTGTTTCATAATATCCATTGTTTATTGGGCAACTGGGATCCCTCTAAAGCAGAGTCACCACCATAACTCCACTCAGAATCACAGCTTTTGCTCTTCTAGACTTGTAATGAAAATTACATACACAAGGCTTGAGGTTGTGAGACACCATTAGAAAGGGATCTTTCATTACAAACACTCATTAGTAGTTGAAATAATTTGAGATTTGGTGTATTAACTTTGCACAATAGTAATTCCCATAATTAGAATACTGAACACAATTAATTCCTAGATCTCAGACGACAACAACACAACTGACTTAACCAAATACATGGTCATGAAAAAAAAAACAACAACTAATTTGACCATCATAGTGTTCATACAATTGTATTCCATACTATCACCTTCCAAGTTCCAATCCAGGACTATTCCAGACATTCTTTCACTCTGGAGTTAGAGGGGGTCAACTCTTGCACCCACAAAGAACTTAAACCATTAAGAAAGTTAATTCTCCTTGTTCTCAAGTTGACCAGCACTCCAGGATTTACTGAAAAGTAACAGCCAATCATTTCAATAACTCCAGTGTCAATTCCTTCAAAATTCTGGTTCTTCTAATACAGACTTTCTAATTCTTATGTGCTTGGTTTAAGTTACTTGGAAGCCTTAACAATACTTCTCCAATATTCACGTTATTTAGAGCAATGAAATTTAGCCCGGATGTTCTCAATTTTCATGCTTGGCCTTGGGGAAGTTATGATGTTTCTAGTACACTGTACAATACTGTGTATTTTGAAACGCATTTATATGGTAAGTAATGCTTAAGTAATCATTATTTATTATTTCTTCACAGCAGCAAAGCAACGATGCAACAAAGTGAAGGAAGAGTCCATCTTCAAGGAAGGCTTGGAGCATTTGATACCATTCCTGCTCCACATGTTACCGTCAACTCTTGAAGCTAAGCTTCGCATTTGTTAGACTGTTTGCTTCCATTAATTACTATTAATTATCTACTTTGAAGAACAACTTAATTCCCAAGCAATTCTTCATTTGACCCCCTAAATGAGCCCACTGATTTGCAGAGCTATCAGAAACTTCTAGAATATAAGGCTGCCACTTGACATGCCAAGTTTTGGGGTAAACTTAGTTTATTCCAAACTACCAGATACTGTTTAAATGAAGAAACCCTAATAAAAGATGTTTTTGGCTCATAGAAAAAAATCCTAACTACAAAATGGCACCTGATGGACTGCAAGCAAGTTGTACCCCACCCACTTTCCTGCATCCAGCTGCCCCTTCCCCCGCAGACCCGCAACAGACTCAAATTTAAATCTCTACTTTATGCAGCTCATTAACTACCAGGAACATCCACCATCTTAGCTGCCAGTGGGACTCTACTCACGCTCTGCACGGCTGACAAAAAGCCACAGAACAGTGGCCAGTGAGCTGGTTATTGCTGCACCCTCCACCAGACACTGCTGCATCTCAGAATCCCCAAATAAGAGCAAAACTCAGTCATTGGTGATGGCTGGAACAAACTGAACTGGAATGAAGGGGAAGCAAACTCCTTTTGAGTGCTCAGCTGGAAACTGCCGTACAGAAATTGCACCTCCTGTTATATTCCTGGACTTTCTTTCATCTTGTGAACACGCAGATGTGATCACCTAGAATCCCCCGTCTTCCAGCCAGATGTCTTCTGCGCATCAGCTACCTCGATACCTCCTCACTAAACAGGTCACTGTCCTCCAAAGCTGCCACAAGAGAAGCCACTGCAGGTATGGTTTTCTCTGGGCCCACCTGGTTCTCAGCTAATGCCAGCAGCAAGGGACCAGAGAAAGTCCTGCTGCCGGTCCTTCAGAGCCCAGGGAGCTCTCCTGTGCATGCTCCAGTGCTGGAGCATCAAAGCCACCTCTGGAGCAAGGACTTGTCCGTGAGTAAATGGCGAAGTTACAGCTGGGCACCACCAGTCTCACACAACATTATTCCATACTGCTGCTCACATACAGAAACACAAATTCATCTGCTGATAACTACAGAGCAGAGTTTAAGCTAAAATAATGCCAGCCCAACCATCAAATTTTCAATTCCTCTCTCGGCACAGATCCTGACAGCTAATGGTGCTGCCTACCTGCTTCCCGGCACGTAACCAGACTGCGCACGCCGGCAAGAGATTCCCTCAGATGCAGGAAGATTTCAAACCTCAGCCATCACCAAACAAGGCATCCAGCTGGAACACACACACTGCTGTGCAAAGGGTAGTACAGCCTTTAGCTCACAGTATTACAGACCCCTCGATTACACCAAAAAGAACAATAACTGAATATTCACTGCGGCTTCTGATCGCAGGGGGAAGACCAGGAACTACGTCAACTTAAAGGTTTTTCTGGTCGCTTTGGAAGAGCTCCCTCTATGCTCCAGGCCGCTGAACCAACAACGCACTTCACAAGTCATCCCAGGCATTATCCGGGGCAGATAAAGCCATGGGAGCTCAGCTCTCCCAAAGCCAGGTTCCACAGAACTACTCGTGCTCAGCCCCCAGCAGCTCCAACTATTTTCATCCTGCTTCTAAATATGTTCAAAGAGCTGATGAGACAGCCAGGCAGGCACACCACCTGGTGTAATATCTGGCGCAATACCTACCCCTTCAGGAAGAGGAGAGCGGCTGAAAATGCAGTTGCAATAAGTAATTCAGTCCTTTGGAGGGCTGTTGATTTATGATCTCCAAAAGATAACATCCTACAAGCAGCTTTCTGATAAGGTTTTGGCTTTTTACACATGCAGCCAAGAAAGATGGGATTTTCTTGGATGCGATGTTTCTAAAACAAATAAAAAGACACCCCCCCCCTTAAAAACAAAAACACCCAAACAAA
>VYZR01063556.1:0-23589 GCA_013400675.1 Oxylabes madagascariensis
GGATGCTGCTGAGGCTGGAGGTGCTCTGCACAAACAGGAGTGCATGCAATCTGCACAGAGTGAGACTGCATTTAAAAAGGGCACCTGCAATATTCACTGTCACTTGAGATGGCTAAAAAGTCAGTTTCTTTAATGGGAGTTGGAGAAAATAAGGACAAAAAGAATGTGATTAATGATGTTCTGGGTGAAATACTGTGCTGTCTCATTGAACATGGTTAATTGGTGGTTGTAGGTCTAAAATCCAGTCAATTTAGCAAACAGATTTTCAAGCAGCCAGTCTTGTGTTGTGCTTTAGCACAGAACTCACAGCACGCCCTCCTCCGCAGAGCTCCTTGCCCCGTGTGGGTGTTCCTGGGGAGAGTGGCCATACCTAGGAATTGTCTGGCTTTGTACTTCAGCAATACCTGGTGGTTATCCACAGCAGGAACTGGGCACCTCCTGTCTGCCTTTTGTTTCAAAATGGGGCCTGAAAATGCATCTTACATAAGTGACCTTGGATTTCTCTGCGGGTGACTCACAGGTTTAGCTCACATTAACTTGTCTGCATGATGCCATTCCATGTGGGAGGTGCTGTCCTTTCATGCTCGAGCTGCCACAAGATCATGGTCCAAGTAGCAGCCCAAATTTAGCTTGTATGTCTTGCTGATATGACTTTTAAATCTTACACTGTTTGGGCCTTGATTGAAACTTCTTTTTCAGCCTGGTGGTGGGAAATCACATCTAAACTCTTGCTGCTCTCTGCACTCAGAATGTATTTATGGCTTTTTTTGAGGGTGGGAGCAGTGGACTGGTGCCCAGTGAGCTGAAGTGTGTGGAACATTGAGACAAATGAACCAGAAGGCTTTCAATGCATTCATCATGACATCAAACCAGCGTTTAAAGACATGGAATATGATCAGAGATACAGGTTTTTTTCTGTCTTGAAGTTACCAAGAGGCCTGGGACTTTAGTGTGGGGTTGGTACCATCATAGCTTGGTTGGAATGTTGTGGGAGGCTGTGGTGAGTTTGTTTAATTGTGCTGATGTAAAGGTGTTCACCCTGTTGTTCATAATGATGGAATCTTGCTGAAGGGGCTTAATTAATGGTGAAATTCATCATTTCTCTCATCCTGAATCTCACCTTGTTAAAATGCTACTGACTGGGCAGTTCTTATTAAGTTTTTTTATCACTTCTTTCAAGTCTTCAGCCCAGTAGAATCTTTTGACTCCACCTAATGCACAGAGCCTTGCTGGCCACTGCAGTCTTTGGAAAAAATCTCCACTTTGGAGAATCATCCAACTTTGTTGGACATTGGCTGGGTGGGATGGGCTTGGAGCAACCTGGTCTGGTGGGAGGTGCCCCTGCCCACAGCAGGGGTGAGATGAGATGGGCTTTAAAGTCCCTTCCAACTCAAATAATTCCAGTTTATACATTGCTGGCAGTGCTGTGGTGCTGCTCCAGACCCTTTAAGCATGGGTGTAAGGGCAGGAAAGTGTATCTGAGCTGGGGAGGGTTTATTCCATGCTGTTCCTGAGGCTGCTCTTCCCATTCTCCTGGGAGGAAAGTGTTGCTTTCCTTGGCAGAGCTTTGCACATCTGCTGGGATCCACAGGGGCACAGAACATCATTCACACCCAGCAGGCTCAAATAAAAATCCTGGAAAGCTGTAATGGCCTTCAGATGGGGTTGGAGGTTTCCTGGCAACATCTGCCTGGGTTTGAAATGCTGCTCAGAACATTCACCTCCAGGAACCTCGCACTGTTCCCTGCTCCTCATACAAGGAATATCATTTCTGTGGCCATCAATGAATTCCCTCTGGAGCTCTCTCCCTTGAAGGTAATCCGTTCCTATGCATTACAGATGCTGAAAGATTTAATACACTACAAAGGAACAACCTGTGCCAGGTGCAGTTTTGGTTTTGAGGCACGTTCTGTGCTCAGAGCAAAGCTTAATCCAATGCACTGTTCCTTGTACTGCTGTGTAAAGATTCGGTTCAATCTTTTCCGTTTGCAAAAATTGGAATTAGAATGCCCTTTAATACGTGGTCACTGTATACTCTTAAGAGTCTCCTACAATAACCATCAGCTCTTGTGGCTTGTGAGAAGATGCATTTCAGATGGAGTCTGATTATTCAGTGGATGTTTGACATGCTGTTAGAAACCTTGGCTTTTCCCCAGATCTTTTTATTCTGATGGAAGTGACAGCTCCAAGGAGGTGAGATCTGAGTGGGATTCTCTGTGAACTATTTAAAGCCCTGTCCACTTGTGGGTTCTTCCAGGAAGGTTTCACTTCTGCTTTTGGCTGGTTTTGTACCACACTTTGCACCCCCGAACACGAATCCCAGACAAACAGAGCTTTAAAACTGTTAAAACTACCTGCTGTATAATTTTACAGGGCATTGCCATAACTCCCTGCCCAAATAAAGTATCTGCTCAGCTAGGAATTGTTGCAGGGGTAGTTGAGTATCTCAGTCCATAGCATACACCTTGATGGTTCTGAGCAGTGTTTAATTTGGAAAATGATTACTTTAATGAGCAAGAGGAGAGCTGGTCCTGAAGCTGCCTTTGGAAGCAGCTTTACCTTGTGCTGTTCCACTTCCAAGTGCTGCTTTAGGTGTAGACAACAAATCAGGTGCCACAGGACTTTCAGCTTGCTTATTGTGGCTCTTGGGGGGAACAATGAGAATTGAACGTTTCCTGCTGGCCTGAGGTAAAATCTTTGAAATGAGGAAAAGCCACTGAAGGAGCTCTGCTGCTGCTGCTGGGTTTTTGAGGTGCTGCTGTCACCTCAGCGAACAGAAGACCTGGGAACAGGAACCTCTCTCATTTCCAACCTGAAGGGCTTTTCCATCTCATGCTTTTCCCAACGTTGTCTTTGAAATTGTGTTATTCCTGTACATGGCTTCCAATTTTTAGGAGCTGATACCTCCCACCAAGGATGGTTTGTTGGAAAATTGCCAACCAAGTCAGCAGCTGGAAGCCATGATAGTTGGTTTATTGTTCTCCTGCATAGGATTTTTATAGGAGGATAGTGGTGACAGAGAGAAATCATTTTGGTAGCATGAGTGGAGCTGTTTTCTGAAATATCCATGTTTTGGATATGGACTGGCAGGCGGTGATGGCAGTACTTAGTTAAAAAAAAATCCTTCAGGGTTTTAATGGTCACTTTGGTTTGCAGCCTTCTGTAAATCTCAAGTATTGGGGTTTTTTTGTTTTTCTTTACATTTGGTTTTTGGTTCAAGGTTTGTTATGATGGTACCTGTTCTTCCTGGCCTCTGCTTGCAATGAAATTGCAGTAATTATTACTGGTAGGAAAATAGTTTCTGCTTCTCTTGGCTATAACAGTCTCAAAAAGGATGTGTTTCACTGTGTTTCCTACTGAGAATGAAATTCCTGGGGTCAGGAAGAAGACAAACTTGTACTTCACTAGGAGTGTAATATTGTAATATTTAGTTCTACTCAAAATGCAGTCTTGGAAACCATCCAGGGCTGAGAGGAGAAATCTTGGGGAACGTTGCCTGACATTTATCTCATCAGTGATACAGCTCAGGTATCTAAATGGAATCTGTGCTGTTCCAAGTACTACAGCACAGAAGATATTCTGTTTTGTGGGCTTTTTTTTTTTTCCTTTAAGGTCTACCTTGAAATAAATAATGCAAGATACTGCCAGAAGCCTTTTCACCTTTCTCCTTGTCTCAGCTGTGCCAGTATCATTTATTTTGTCTGGGCCAAAAGGGAAAAAACTAACCCAGAGCCCAGCACATGCTTCCTGTGTGAGCAGAAACATTAAATATCGATCCCCAATCCTGCCTTTTAAAGAATGCTTAAAGAAAATCGAATGCTTCATCTCACACTACAAGCAGTGGGTTCTTTCAGCACTGTGTTCATTCAGCCCTGCTCATCAATTACTCATTCCCTGGGCAAAATCGACCAGCTCTGAACAACTCTTTGGAATTTACTCCAGTGAATCTCACCCTTGAAAATGCAAATTTAGTGGCTGCGAGATTTCCCAGCTTTTCTGGGAATCCTGGAAATAAGGAAGGAGTGGTGGGCTCCCTGTGCCTGTTTGATGGGGTGGGCTGGGAGGTGATCAGCTGGGGATCAGCCTCACTCACTGAAATACTCCGTGAATTCTCGGGAGGGGAGAAGTGTGCTGCAGGAATGGTGGCTGGGGTGGCTGCTGCCACTTCAGGGACCTGGGGATGCTTTCAGCACTCGGGGAACGTTTCCCTGTTGGATGAGTTTGTTATTCCAGCCAGAGGAAAGGCAGGGAATGAAGACATTAACAAGGCAGTTGTCTCCTGTATTTGAGAACTTGAAAGCACAAGCAATTACAGGAACATCTTTCCTAAGGTGTGTGCTCTGCCAGGTGGAATTTGCTGAGAGCTGAGTGTGGGATGGTGGCACTTAAACACTGGATTCATTAATTTTTCCTGTACTGCTGAGGGTGCAGGGCTGTGCTCAGCTTCATGGAACTCCCCTGTTTGGAAAACTGCTCTGAAGTGTCTGTGTGTGTTTAAACAACTGTGTTTGTGCCTGTTCTTTAGCTCCTAAAGAACTCCCCTTGTCTTTGAGGAGGCAGCTTTGGCAGTCGGGGAGGAAAGGAATTGGGCAAATGGTTCTGTGTGTTCTTCTGGATTTTTGTTTGGTCATGAAATTTCAGTATTATGTTCCCATTTCTCCTTGGAGGTGAAATCCTTTTCAGTTTGAGTGATCTGGAATTAAGTTTCTTTGCTTAAAAAATAGTGGGGAAAGAGGAGAGGCGTTGTTCCAAGTTTGACTGATGAAATTATCTCACCTTAAACCTTCCCCTCTGTAACTTACTACATCTTATCCCTGCTTTTTGCACATTTCTGAAATTCAGAAAAGTGTGAGGTTTTAAAGATTTTAAATTCCCTTTATTTGCCAGCCTTGGCCCTTTCTGAATGTCCGATGGAGCTGTGTTGGACTCCAGACCTGTTTGCCTGTGACCTTTTAAGCTACAGTGTGAAAAAGAGATGAAGACAAAAATTAAAATGTACAAAATAATCTGCTTCTAGAATAGTGTCAGTGTTGCTTTCCACTTGCAAGGATGGAAAATAAATCTCTGAGGAAGATCTTTATTGAGAGTTCAGAGGTTTAATATTTTAATATTTCAATTATTGACTTCAGCTGTTAACTGGGTTTTAATTTCTAATAGATTTCCTCAAAGCCTAAGTAGATGTGTTTCTTTTCTAAGAGTCTTATTATCAGAAAAAGTACAACAAGCCCTAGAGACACTCACTGAAGTACAGAGGGAGAGAATGCTTGAGAAGGTACACAGCTTTTGAATTATAAATAAATGCTGGAAACAACTGTGCCCTAAGTATTTGTGTATTACTTTACAGGTCTGAAGGTGACAGCTCAAGAAGCCTCAGGTATGTGCACATCATCTTGATGTCTTTGTTCTAAGAAAATACTTTTATTTAAAAGCATTAAATAGAAAGAGACTTTTTATTTTTTTTTTTTTTCTGTGGGCATTATTGGTTGTGCTTAGCATGCCATTGGTGTTTTGAGTAAAGGTTCTTCTCCCTTGGATAAGTTACTGGATAATTCTATCTCCAGTGTGGTTTGAGAGTGAGGAGTTAGCTTGGGTCATTACAAAAGGTTCATGGTTAGTTCCTGGTGCTCCCAGTCGAAGCTCCTGCTCTGTGCCCTGGGGAAGCTGTGCCAGTTTTGGGGCAGCACCAGTGTTGGGGGGAAGTCCATGGTCGTGTTCTGGCTCTTTTAGCAGTCTCCTCTTTTTCACCTGACAGGGAGAGCCCTCATTGAGTCATTATTGCAATGCTCATTCTACACTTGGAAGGTTTGGATAATTTGCAGAATTTCATGTAATTATCAGATCCTGTACTTCCAGCTTGCTCACTTGGTGTTTTATACTCAGGGGTGGTTTTTATCCCGACCTCTCTGCAAACGTGGCTGAGTCAAGCTTGTAGAGCTTGTAAAAGTGCTCTCAACAGGACTGAGATGTGAAAATCCCATCCTTGAATCTGAAAGTGTTCCATATTCATTAGAGCATTGCCATTAAGCAGATGCCTTGATTCTCCAGCAGTGTGACTATTGATCTGTGATAATAAGGTTCATAATATTGACTGTGGCTTCACCATAATCCCCTGCAGTGTGTTTTGGGCCCTGTCAGGATGTTGCATCTTAAGGCATTGTGTTTGTTTATTGTAAAACCCCAAAGCAAAGGCAGGACCTTCCCTTGCAGAATTAAAATCCAGGTGTGAAGCCTATCCCCAAGAACAGGTGAGTTGCAGAACACTCAGATATCAAAAAACCAGAAGTCTGTAGGGAAGGATTAAAGATCCTCAAAAAGGCTTTTGTCTTGCAGCAGAATTCAGGATGGCTGTGGTGTCACCCGAGCTCGAGGCTTGCAGGGTGAGTTGGGAATCTGTTTGATGCACAGCAGCTGAACTGGATCAAATCCCAGGGCTGCACTGGGGTGCCTGTGGGCATCACTGCATCCATTCCTTGGGTTTTCAGCTTCCTGCAGGGTTGCCAGTGTGCTGGCAAGCTGTGCAAGGACTAATGCTGCTCAATTGTTGCAGGCTGAAAGTGATGCCCCTGGCGTGTGGATTCCCAGCAGTGTGGTGATGTTTCAGCCTCAGTGATCACCCTGGTTTGTCCCTGAGCCTCCCGTGGGATGTGCCTGCTCCCATGGATCAGTGAGAGAGTTTTGCACGTGGCTAGAGTGAAGATTTATCAAGTCTGAAGGTTGGCCTGCAACTTCCCAGAGTGGCTCAATAATAGTGAGACAACTTCTCTGGACGTGCTTTGTGAAAGGTTTTAATAATGACAAAATAACAAACATTATTAAACAAAAGAAACATGAGTTGAACACAGTGTGAGAACACTCTTACACTGCTAAGGCAGTCCAAAAAAGTGATTGAGCACCTCTGTGCTGTTTTTTAAGCCCTGAATGGTCCAGGTGGGCTTCTTTGCACCTTGCCCAATGAAATTGGCACCAGGCTTTGAGGTACATTTCCAAAGCCCAGTCAGTGCCCCTGTGCTGGCACTGGGCCAGTGTTGATGAAAGAAGAATGGCAAATTCTGATGCTTTTCTGTAACAGTCAGGGGTAAAACTGAACCCTCTTTTCCTTACTTGGAAACGTTTGTTTGAGTGTGGAAATGCACTGCCACAGAGGAATGTGTGTGGCATCCCCGGATGCCTCTGGGGGAGTGGAGCTCCTCTCTTGCAGTTTGGGGGCTTTGGGCAGTGCACAGGCACAGCTGGAAGCTGCTGCCTTCAGCTCTGCTTTGGTGCTGCCTGAAAACCAAACTGCAGCCCAGGTTCCTGCCAGGCATATCCCCACCACTGGGATATTTCAGTCTGAGTGTGTTGGACTGGCAGGGGGGGCTCTGATGGAGCTGTCAGTGCCATTCCCACCTGGAGGAAGGGTCTGCTGGGGCTTGGTGCCCCTCTGGGGCCTGGCAGTGCCACATTCACCTGGCTGGGCTGTGGTGGTGGCAGTCAGCACCCCGTGTTCCTCCAGAAACCTGTGGGCAGCCAGGCTGAGCCCCCTGGGGTGCTGAGACCATCTTCCAGCCCATCTAGAAGGGTTTGAGGCTGTCCAGGGGATTCATTCTGTTATTCAGTGTGAGCTTGAGCTGCTCCAAGGCTGCTCCAGGCTTCTCCGCCAGCCTGATTTTAACCAGGCTGATGCAGGAGCAGGCAAGCAAGCAGGAGGCAGAGCCACACTCCTGAAATGCTTTTTCAGTGTAAATTCTCTATCCTTTCTCTTAAACTGCATTTTCTCTGAGGTGAAATTTCACTGAGGATGTGCTTTTGTGTTTCTGCCTGCACAACATCCTGGTCAGCTGTGGTCTTGTCTTGGGCAAAAACTCCCTAAGCTCTGCCTGTGTTTAGGCAGCATCTTTATGTTGTGGTTAATTTGCTTCCCACGGTTTTCCTTTCTTTCTGGCAAATGAAAATGAAATGTAATTATCTCAAATGAAATGATCAGGGCAGTCTGGGGAATAGCGCCTGATCTCTGGAGAGGTCCTCGTTCTTGCTCTCAGAGACAGCAGCAAACCAGCAGCAAATCCAAAAGCTGGCCTGCCAAATGGTTCCATGGAATCAAGGGGTGCAGGCGAGAAGGCAGGGATAAAATGTCCTGTCTCAATGGGAACTGCACGGACACCTGGTGGGGTGAAGTTAGAAGGGCTCGTGTGTGTGGTCAGTAAATGGGAGTATTGGTCAGCACTGGCTGAGTCCCAGCCATTGACACTGAAGATGATAAAAGGATCACTCCAGACAAACTGAGATGCAGGCAGAGCTGTTGGTCTCTCCCAGCTGGGTGAGAGTAATCAGACTCCTGACCCAGAGATTGCTTTGGAATAGCCGGTGTTTTTCATGCTGGAATGGAATATCCAATGCAAGTGGTGCCTGGGATTTTACACTGTTGCTCAGTTGCAAAGGATAATACCCTGGTGGATTTGTTTTCACTAGCTTTATAGCTGCCTGTAACGAGGAAATTGCATCCACAAGATGTTTTATAGTGCTCTGAAATGCAGAAAGCACAGAATCCATGCAGAGACAAGGTTGACACAGCAAAGCAATATGATTTCAAATAATACATTAAAACAACCAAAAATCAGCTTGACTTTATTTCTTTACTTTGGCTTTCTCATTGTGACAAAAAGTCATGAATTATCCTGTTGCACAAGCTCTTACAATTCTTTCTGCTTATAATACAGTTGTACTGTAATAAACTCACTTTGGTTTCCCCTTGGCGAATGCCAGGTAATTTCCAAGGCGAGGTATTTGTTAAATCTATTAAAATAGGCAGATTGCTTTGAACACTTTGCATTCTGAGGTGTAATGCACATATACAATGTGGAGCTTGTCAGTGTGACGGGCTGCTTTAATTAGCTGTCTTTGTTCACATGTTTCCAGGAGAAAATGCAATTTGTTTTACAAGGCATTTTGATATTTAGTGGTGTGATGTGACAGCCAGGATGAAGATGTCTGTGTGCAGTATATCCTGTCAAAGTTTGCAGAGATTGTCTCAAGGTTTAGTAGCAGATGTTCCCTTTCCCTCTGCACAGGCCTTGTGTGTTTAAAAATCACCGGAGTGGAGGATTTGAGCGGAGTGTGAGGTGCAGAGGGGTTCAGGGAGCAGCTCTGATGAGCAAACCTCTGAACCCTGCCCAGAAACAACACCTTTGGGGTTTTTGTTTCTTTCCAGTTGTTCCTTCCCAGTTGTGTGCTTTTAAAGGAGAAAAAAAAAAAAAGCTACAAAATGAAGGAAGCTGTAGCAAAACTACATAAAAGGAGAGGCTTTCATGGCCCCTGTGCTGAGAGGCGCCCAGGCTGTTGCCAAAAAGCTGTGGTGTCCTAGGAAGAGCCATGAAATAGGTCCAGAAAGAGTGAAAACACTGAAGGTTAATTTAAAAAGAAGAAGAAAGAAAAAAGGGCAGCTGAAGCACTAATTATGGGGAACAGCTAAGTTATTTAACTGAACTGAAAGAAAAGTGTGATCTTTCCCAGTCTGTAAATAGATGGAGGATGTGTGGAGTTGTGTCTGCTGAGGATCACACAGAAAGGCTGATTCCTTGTAAAGGTGCACCTTAGGTTAAGTGGAAAAGTAATTGTCTAATTTACTGTAGAGCAGGAGAGAATTGTGGAATATCAGCCTCATTATGTGCTGGGTGGAAGGGGAGGATTGGCTGGGGAACAAACCCTCACAAACTGCAGGGATGCAGCAGCAGAGAAAGTCCAGCAGGAAGCAGAGTTTTAGGAACTTTTTGTTTTGTTTTACTCCGGGAAAGTCTGCTTGAACTGTGTGACTCAGCCTCCTCTCTGAGAACCTGCAAAGTACAATTAAACACAGAGGGACTTGTAAAACTAATTTTCAAGTTGGAATGTATTGCTGTGCCATCTAAATGACTCAGTGTCTATATGTAAAAAAGGCCTTTCCTGGCTGGTTTTAATCATTCTGTAATGACTCTGCCACAGTTTTATCACCAGTCCTTAAAATGTACAAAATCATTGCTTGTTAGTAATTTTAAAACCCCCCAAATTTTGCTGCAATAGGTTTTTACATAAATGTCAGGCTGACCCTCTCCAGTGGAGTGGAATCTGATGAGTCTCCTGATGTTAGTTTAAATTAGTTTTATTGCTGCAAACAGAAATAAAACATATGGAAACAGCTTCTGGTAGTTGAGATGGCTGTGGAGCTTCCAGTGGCTTTCAAATGATGAAGATTTAATTTCAGAATCAAAGGACAGTAATACATTCATCAAATTGTCAGAACTGCTTCTATGTCATCTTTAACAGTGATGATACATTTGTGATGTTAAAAAATCTTTTTTTTCCCCTCCCAAAAAAAACGTATGAAACACAGAGTCAACCAGATTTCTTTATTTCAGTCCCAGTGTCTTGCCTGTGGAACTTAAGCTGTGTGTGCTGGTGAGCAGGAGGGATGTGTTTGTGGTTTGATGGTGCTTAAAAGATGCCCATCATTCCGTGCTTCACGTGGATTTGTATTTTTTATGGATTTCTTATTGAGAATCTGCAGGCCCATCATGATGTTTCATGACTTTGGCTTCAGGGGCTGCAAATAATTCTGTCACAGCCACGACACCACCAGTGGTTTGTACAAAAATGTCCTGCATGAACTCAATTTCCCCCCCCTTTAGACTCAATCCTCAAGGAAGCCCAAGAGCATTGTGAATGGGTGAATTAAAGGGAAAAAGGGATTTTTTTTGTTGTTGTTTTTGGCCGGAGTTGTGTAAACACAGGTAGGTGTCTGCGAGCAGGTAAAGTTTTTGCGTCAGGCAATGCATTACACGAATAGTTTGACCTCTGAATTGCTGCAATTCTGATTTTTCTACTGAAAAGTAGAATCGAGTCTGGCTAAATCTTGGATGCCATCCAGGTGGGTGAAGCAGCACGTGCAAGCGTTTTGCCCACAATTATTCCCACTGGAAACAGACAGCTGTAATTTATGGATCCGAGCGCTGATTGCGCTCCGCGAAGTTCTCTCGGCGGGCCAGCGATTGTTGAATTTGCAATCTCAGGGAGACAAAGCCTTGTGAGTGGTTTCCCATTAATTCAGTGCAGCTCATTTCTATCCCCAGCCCTTGGAGGGGCTGCTCTGGTTATCTGTGAGATAAGGCTGTTTAATGAGCAACATGTGTGCACGGCTCAGTGCGGGGAGCTGAGGGCTTGCGGTGCCTGAGGATTGCTCTTTGGAATAGATAAAGTAGTTTGAGTTTCCTCCATTATTTTGCCATTCTCTTCGGGTTGCTTTTGTTCTTTTCTGTTAGAATTCACAGGAAAAGCTGGGTGAGCCTTGGGGTTGGAATGGGAGTATAAAAAAGGGGAAATGTGGGGTGGTTTATACTTTCTGTGCGCTCTGTGATGTTCTTCGAGGGCTTTTCCCCTGGGCTTTGCTGTGGCCAGAAGAAATGTGCATTTCTCCCCTCCTTCAGCCACCTGCAGCTGCCTGAGGGGTCTCAGTCCTGGAAATCAGAACTGGGACACAGCAAATCCAACAGAACCTCTTGGGATCACAGAATATCCTGAGCTGGAAGGGACCCACAAGGATCTCATAGTCCAACTCCATCCCTACTGGAGCTGTGGCCGAGTTCCAGAGGAGGGCAGGGTATGGTCTGAAGCTCTCTTATGGGCTTGAAGTAGTTATTCTATTTATTTCTTTATTTGTAATGGAGATGCAGTGTTATTCACGGAGCCCTGTGAGGACTGGAATAAAACCTGACTTCAGGAACAGAATTAAGCAGCATAATTTTCTCTGCAGAACATTGAAAATCGTCTGTGCCAGTTATTGGAAATCCATGGGCAAACTGCTGGGATCCTGAGTAGGAGACAGCCACCTCTGTTGAGGAGTTGCCTCTATGCACTGGTGGAAAAAAAAAGTCCCTGCTTCCTTGCACATAATTTGTTTCTTTGAAAAGAATTCATGTATGAGACATTTATAGATAGGACTTGGAGCTAAAGCAATTTTCCTGCAGTGTTCTGCACACTGACAACTTAAATAAAAGGCAGAACTTCCCCAGCTTTTCTTCCTGCTCTCATTGCTTTCTGTAGGTGGTCATGGTTAGATTAATTCCATCCAACAGGAAAATATGCAGTAAAAAACTAGATCTGTGAAAATCAGCCGATAACTTTCAAGGCCTTTGTTTATTTTTTGCTTTCCTAATCTTTTTATGCCTCCATGTAACTCAAGAATGATCCTTGGATTAGGAATTAACCATGATTCAGGTATCTAGTTCCCTATCTGAGCTGTTTTAATGATGCTTTTGGAAGTGTTCCAGTAAGTGCAATTGTCAATAAATGGAAGATGAAGTGAGCCAGCTGCGTGTTGGGAAGCTGAGAACAGTTAATAAAAACATAAAGATAAAAAGAAAATTTCAGGTTACCACAAAATGCATTATAAATACTTGGAGTCAAGACCAAAGCTTCATTTGTATTTATGACTGTAGCAGCCAAATATTGTGTTTATTTCAAATTGTGCTGATGTTGTTGTAACTGGGTTTTTAAATGAAGCTGTACATTTTGCCCCTCTCAAAGATGAACAAAAGGCAGTAAAAGAAAGGCTTTGCTGGAGATCCCTGGTTATTGAAGCTCAGTGAAGGCTCTAAACTGTGAGTTCTTTAGTATAACTTTCCGAGTGGAAGCTGTAAGCTTTAGTGCCTCCCTGCTTTGCCCCATCCTGCGCTCTTCTCTGGAGGAGAGGAGCAGAAAGTGAAGCTTTTCCCTTGTCTCCAGAGTGCTCAAATTCCATATTGATCCTGCAGTCTCAGGAGCTGAACAGATCTTTAAATCCCTGTCAGCTTAGTCCTGCCTAACTTCTGCATCAATTTGGCCTCATTAACTTTTTGTTGATTAAATCAAACACATTACTTGGGATACCCCTGTAATTTATTTATAATAATTAACTGTACCAGGGGAATAAGATTTCCTTCTCTGAATTTTAATTCAAGAAGCAGTATCTGCACACAAAAATAGAGATTGGAGCTAAAATTAATAGAGCTGCATGAAATATTATCTACATTTACCGTACAACAAGTCTGTAGAAGATAAGTAGGAACTGACTTGGTCCTAGTCAAGTTTTATTTCTCCTGCCTTGTGTATGGTGCAGTAATGATGAATCCCATACTCAAGAGCCATGTTTTGAAGTCTTCCAAGAGCACAGTTAGCAAATGTTCTCTGGGTATCCTCAGGCTCTCAGTTTCTTCACTTATTTTTGTTTATTGTACCAAGTAAATTTGATGCTTAAAAGTTTAGAAGTGGTAAAGATTGGAGCGTATTGCTTGTTAAAATGAATCTTGAACTCAAATCAATCACATCCTTCCTTTCTGGACACTGCAAACCCATCATGTGCATGAACTAAGATGACTTACCGTTATTTTGTTTTGGGTAAAAACCATCCCTTTGTGCTCAAGCAAATATCAGAAATCCGGCAAGAATTCATTTCAGCCGCTGGCCTTCTCATAACCCTTCTGCTTTGATGCATAAATTGAGGGAAGTTTCCACTCTGCAGTGAAGATGAGGATTGCAGCTCACCCATTGTCATTTATTATGTGCTCAGAGTGTGCTGAGATAAGCCTGGCTTGCCTGGGCTGCTACAGCTCTTGATTTTTTGTCATTATCTATTTCTGCTGCCGTTGGTTTTGAAAGGAGCTGCTGGTAAATCACCTACTGCCCAACGTGTGCCACTGCAAAGAGGACAGCAGCCACAGAGGACTAAAGAGCACCCAGAAAATGCCAGGAGGGTGTCTGAGCCTTGCTTTGATTGTGCCCTTCATCTCTGGTAAATAAGCCTTTGTCTTGCAGGAGCTGTGGCTGTGCACTGCAGTGGAATTGGCGAACCTATGGCTCTAAAATGTGCTGCACTTCCACAGATCATGTAGTTGTGAGTTGGTTGGCACTGCTGGATGTAGGTATGAGAACCATTTACCTGCCTGGCTGACAGACCTGGGAGAAACACAGAAGAGTACCTGGGAAAAGGTGCCATCCCTGAGGGGTGTGGACATTGCAGGGAAGGGAAATACTGTGTGGATTGCTTTGGGATGCTGAAGAGGAACCAGGCAAAAAGCACCTCAAACTGATAACGCAAATAGAGCTCCCTTTAGACTCTCAACCAACCTCTTTTGGAGATTTACCTTTATTTGAAATTCAAAGAAGTAGTTTTTCCAAATCCAGATTCATAAGAAATAGTTGACTTAAGTGCTAGTGAGAAGCAGTCCTATTTTATGTCAGTATTAAATATAGGCAATGACTTAAGTATTTAAAGGACTCCAAGAAGTTTTTGAGAATTCTTAAGGCATTTAAATACATATTACTCCATGTATCTTAATCACACTGAAAAGAATATTCTTCTAATTTCCTGTCTCAGCTCCACAGCAGATGAAGACGTATGTATGTGTTTGTTAGTGGATCTGTGTAGGCAAAAAGGGTGGGAGCTTGAACATATTTTTCTCTCCTTTTTATTTGAATTCATTTTGCAGTAGAAGCAGTGTCAACCTGTGCTGAGCAAGGCAGAGGAAAAGCTCGAGGGTTACTCTTCTCTTCAGCTCAGTGTCTGTATTTTGAGAGGTTGTTGACAGACTTACAGACCTGATGTAGGAGGTGCAGGATTGTCCTTCTCACCTGCAGCCTCTGGGATGGCAGTGTTTGACTGCAGAGATTGCCCAGATGTGTTTCAGTTCTGGTGCTGCTGAGTCCTGAGCACTTTTCTCAGACTGTGCTCAGTGAGTCCTTCTTTGCCCTCCGAGAGTGACCCCAATTCTAATTTACATCAGACCATTGAAACTACAGCCTGAAATACCCCCCCAAATCCCACAGCCCATCCTGTAGGGTAGCTTCCTCATTTACAATATGAAATGGGGGGTGCTCCCACACAAACACGAGGGGCACTTGTCCTCCCCAGCACTGTCCTCCCTCACCACTCACCTCAGCCACTTCCCGGCTGAGGCGTTTATGGAGGTCTTTAATGGGGGTCAGTAATGAGCTTTTTAATTATCACTTGGAGGCCAAACATCCTGGCGCTGTTTCCCAGCCAGAACAGGTCAATCCTAAAGGTGTAGGATTAGATGAGAATCATAAAAGCTGATTATTCCTTAATTTTTTTTTGCACTTAGCCAGTGGCGAAATTGAGATCTACTCCTTGAAAGGATGTAGGAGGCTATTAGGCAGTGGATAATTAACAATAGAAGGAGGGTGGAAAGGTACAATAAGACTGTAAATTAATTACTGGTTCTTTATTCAGAAAGGACAGTGTGATTCCTGAAACTCGTCTGTTCTCAGTGCCAGCTACAAGTGGGCAATATTAGGGAATAAAATTATGCTAGTAGAAAGTGCCCTTAACCAGACCTGCAAAAGAGGAGTTTTAGTTTCTGGCTCCTACCAGACAAACCCTGAGCTCTTGCTTTGTCCTCCTTTCCTCTAACAGTAGTACAGAGTGTGCTGTGCAGGTAATTTCCTCTTAAATGTAAGAACTAAGCAGTGGGCAGTGAGCACTGACCCCCATGGGCTATTTCCAATTAAACTCATTCTTCCTTCTGTAAATTTCCCAAGTGCTCTGGGCTCTCTGGCTGGAGCATCTTTGTTTTCCTGTAGCATTAGAAAAGCAAATGAACTCCTGCCTGTGTGATGAAGGTCAAACATCTGTCCAAGCCACATGGATCCCATGCAGCTGCAAACAATTCTCATTAGGAAACAGAAGCTTGTCACTTATGCTCATTTTTGGGGAGGTACAAGTTTAAAAAATGGAGTTGTAGAGCTCTTTCCCTTCAGTTGCTGTGCACATGCAGCACCTTTCACATTAAAACTTAACGTGCACTTAAGGGATGCTTAAATGAACTGCTGGTAAAAATCCAGAGGAAAATTGGGGTGTTGAGAGATGGTGTGATGTGGATTTGCTTTTTGGAGCACCAGGAAACAAAAGCAGAAGGGTTTGAATGGTCGAGCCTTTTTAGAGCAGAGAGATATTTTTAGGTTTCCAGATTTAGAATATTTCTTTAAAGTGTTGTTGTACCACCTTACTCGGTAATTTCTATTGAAAACAGAATGGTTTTTCTGTTGGGCTTTGTTCACTTTGTCTTGCATGCAAGCACTTGCAAATGTGAGCAGCGCTGACAGGAAGCATCAGCCAAACACCCAGAAATGCTCTGTTCGGGAGAACCACCTCACAGACAGATAGAGCTCAGCACTCACACTTTTAACAGCTGGTGAGAGAAAGTATTGATTCTAAAAGTGAAAGAAATGGAAAGAGAAAAAAAAACCAAAACAACCCAGCTCAAGAAATTGGTTTTCTGTGTCTTTATTATTGCAGAAAAAGCTTGGGGTGCCAGTAATGGAGTTGGAATGACCTGCTTGGGGTTGTAGGGTGATTCATGTGGATGAGTCTGGATTAAAAATGCCTTGTACCATGTTGAAGGGTAGAAAAGCAGCAGTATTAGCTGGAATAGTAGCTGGGAGTACCAGTTCTTTGGGGTTTTTGTTCTTGCAGTTCCCTGGAGGTGAGAGCACAGTGTCGGGGGAAGATTCTCCCTGGAGATCTGTTAAGACAGACTCGTGCTTCTTGTTTCTGGGTTGATTTGTGGTCGGCTTCTGGGTTTATTTAATTAGAAAAAAAGTTTGAGCCCCGTAGTTGGGATAGTATCTTGAAGCTCCTTATTGCATTGGGCACTGGGGATGAACTGGCTGTGAGAAGAGAGTGGAGCTAATTTGTGGGATTTTTTATGACAGTGATTTTAAGACAGGTGTGTGTAGCCCTTCCTCTCTCCTTTTCCCAGGTGTAATTGCTTCAAAGCCACGGAATTGCCAGTAACCTCAAAACATTTTTCCAGATCCTCTGGGCGTTGGTAGGTTGGAGAGGGTGGGGTTGCAAACAGGACAAAAAAGAGGTGGCAGAGCAGTGTGAAGGGCAGGGAGGGATAAAAGCTGTTCACAGCTCCACCAGAACAGCAACGGGGCAAGAATTCCAATATTCTTTCCAATTTATTTTTTCTCTGTCCCTGAACTCACAGCTGAATCCAAAAAGCTATTAACGAATCACTTGAAGATTTGCTCTGCCCTGGAGTGCTGGGAATATCCTGCTGGAGGGTCTTGTGCTGTAAAATATCTCTGATTCAGCTGATTGATCAATAATTTAACCAAGTGATTAAACCGAAAGCAGAAAAACTGATTGGACAAAGCAGCAAATACTTTAAATTAGGAAGAAAAGGTGAACACTGATTTCGTGAGCGTGTGTGTGCACATTAAATGAATAGGATTTTTGAACTGTGTCTCCAGAAGAGGTGTTTTACTGGGCTAATATTTGGAAAGAAGATGGCACAGACTGTCAGCATTCTATTACCTCGATATCTATGATAATGAAAGATGCCTGTGCTTACAGGGGTAAGCAGAGCGTGAAATAGTGCAGGGTGTCCATGGTGGGAAGATGGAAAAATGTTTAGAAAAAATCAGATTGGCAGGAAATTATAAACTTGGCATTGGTGGCTATTGATAACCAGGTGACCTCAGGTAACTTCCACTTCAGCTCAGTCACGCTGTGGACCACAGGATATGGTTAGGACAAGGGGGGGTGGCTTTAAGCTGAAAGAGGAGAGATTTAGATGGGATATTGGGCAGGAATTGTTCCCTGGGAGAGTGGGCAGGCCCTGGCACAGGGTGCCCAGAGCAGCTGTGGCTGCCCCTGGATCCCTGGCAGTGCCCAAGGCCAGGCTGGACATTGGGGCTTGGAGCAGCTGGGACAGTGAAAGGTGTCCCTGCCCATGGAACAAAATGAGCTTTAAGGTCACTCCCAACTTAAACCACTCTATGATTCAAAGTTTTGGTGAGCTGGTTTTAATTTTTAATCCTGATCTTAACTGGGAATTCTGTCCTGGGATTGCTGAGGACAGGGGGGCTGTGTGAGCAGCGCTGGGGGCTGTGACCCAGCTCAGGGCAGGAGGTGCTGGAGGTAACCAAGCACAAGGGAAGGGGCAAGGGAAAATGGGATTTCACCTGTCGGTTGTTGGGGTGAGACCTGTGGCCTCTCCGAGCCCTGGTTCAGCCACATCCCTTTGAGTCTCTCCCCTAGGAGCCAATTAACTGTAAACTGTAATTAAAGAGAAGTGACTGTGACTTCAAACAGCCTCCTAAGTGCCATTTTCTGTACAAAACAATGACAAATACCTCGAGATAAGAGAAGGCTTAGTGCATTTTAATATCTTTATGATGAATAAATCATCTCCCTTGTAAGGTTAATGAAAGCAGATGGATGTGAATGCTGGAATGCAGTTGCTCATTAAGAATTCCCTTCCAAAGTGTGTCCCTGGACAGTCAAGACCAAGCAGTCTCTGAGGAGCTGTGGTGTGAAGTGATGATGTTTAATGCATCAGGAACAGCAGCCTGTTGCCAAATATTTACTGAACTGCACTTAAGTCCCATTCACATCTCACCTTTCTTCTCATTACAGGAAGGAAGGGCTGCAGTGTCACAAATATTCAAAAAAGGGCACACAGTTAAGAGTCTTTGCTGTTAGTGAGACTTGCCATTGAAATAAGGGCAAGTATTCCTAACACAGAGCAAAATTCTGCTGTTGTGGACACTTCTGGCTGCTTTGCTGATACTAACTGGGTATTTTGATATGTCAAGTGATGAGATAAACACAGCAGAATTTGCCACTGCTGCTTTTTATAGTTTCATAATGGATGTTCTTCACTCTTAAAAAGGTGCTGTGCAGCAAAAATTCATTCACTGCCACTTCGTGTGCCTTAAACTGGCTTAGAAACAACTTCAGAAAGTGGCTAAAAACCAAGCCAGAATTTATTTCTTTGAAGTGTCTTATTCTTTCTCCCTATTTCTCATTAGATGTAAACATGGAGTAACAATTAAGCATCTTCCAAGTGTCTGTGGAGGCTCAGATGGCCACTGGCAGGCAGCAGGCAGCTCTGGGTCTCTGTAGCCAAGAGGAAAGTGGCATTAGCCTAAAAATGAAGGGATTTTTGGGTCCCTAAGAAAATCTCTTCAAAAAGAAATCCCTGGGATCATTATCTGAATACCTAGGAATGCACAGCTTTAGCTGGGTTAGATATGCTTAACTGATACATGTTAAATATGTTCTATTGTTATTAGATAATAAAATAATGTCTGTTTATTGCTGAATCGTAATAGCATTTTATAAAATGCCTCTTCCTCCTTGCTGTACCTTGGCTGGAAGCTCATTGTCCCTTTCCAGTCCCTGTTCCTGTGATTAGTTATGAGGGATCCATCAGGATGTGCAGGCTGAAAACCTGCCCTGACTGCTCCTCTCTGTGTTTGAAACGGTCTCTGATTTTTCTGATGGTTTGATGGAGCCCAGCTGCTTCTTGTTCATCAGCTTTTGTCACCTCTGCCTGTTAGGACTCGTGTGTTAAAAGCACTCCTGGCTGCCTGCTGTGAGCTCCCCTTGGGTGGCTGTGGATGGTTTTTGGGGAAGCAGGGGTGCTTTGGGGGTACAGCAGAATGATTGATCACCAGTATTGTGCTGGGCTTTCTGTTTATTTTGAGAAACAAGCTGGAGCACCATGCAAGCCCTGCTTCTTCTCTGACTTGGCTCAAGTTCCTGTGCTAATACTGCTGTGAGGATTTCAGAAACCTGGCTCAGGGGTCTGTAAGAGCTGCTGGCAGACAACAGATCTGTCCCAAACACTGCCTGATTTCCTTCTGCTCTTACCTAAGGCTGGGGGTGCAACTCTTCCCCCCCCTTTCCCCCCTCTTTCTCCCTCTTTTCCACGCCTTCAGTGGTGACTTTGCTGGGGAATCAATTTCTCCTGTGTGGCTTCACTGCCTGGCATCCCAAAGCGCTGTCACCAAACACACCACGGTGACTCTTCAGACTCCTAATTAGATTAAAACACCTCCAGGAGTGAGTGCAGTCCCTTTCAGCCTGCCAGCTCCCATTTTCCAAGTGCTGCCTGCACGGGGGCTCAGCCCAGGCTGAGCAGAGCCTGGATTGACCTGCTGGGAGGAAGTCGTGGTGTTTAAGTTTATCCTGGTGTGGAACCAATGTCCCAATTAGTGCTGGAGTTTTGGGATGGGCCTGTGCAGGGCCAGGAGCTGGACTCAGTGATCCTTGTGGGTCCTTTCCAGGATATCCTGTGGTCCTGCATTCCTTAATTCCATCCTTTTGCTGGGGATGAGCTGAGGGAAGGGAGAGCATCAGTGAGGCTTGTGGGGAGCACAGATGGGGCAGGGGAGGGAATCTCACTTTCTTCTTTTCCTAGGGAATGTGTTGGATAAAGAGTTCCTTTCTCTATTGAAGGTTGTGGGATTTCTGCCACGTAAATGATTGCTCTGTGCTTTTTTCCCTCCTTGGCATGTTTATGACACTGGCTGCAGGCTTGTGTTGCACCTTGCAAAGGATACCTTGTGTGGTTTATGCAAAGGGAAAAAAATAGAAGCATGTTCCCAATAAATAGAACTGAAAATATTTTTAGAAGCTTGCTGCTTGATCAAATATCACACCCCGTGTTCCTCAGCACCTTCTGATGAATAATGAAACAATGCTGGCTCTCAGTGCCATGGAAAGGGGGTTAGCCAGCCCTGGAATCTGCCCCTGTTTCCCTGGCTGTTGTGTGATAGTTGCTGATTAATAACAACAAAATTGGAAGCTGGCAGTTGTGAGATTTTGGAGATTTGGAATGAGTATTAACCACTTACATTCAGAAATCATTAAATGAGCATTTCTTGCTGAGGAACAGATTCCTGAGTGGCAAACCCAGGCTGGTTTGGGATCAAAGCTCCTCTCCTCACAGCTCCTCTGCGAGGGGCAGGGACACTTCCCTAGGCCAGGCTGCTCAGAGGTGCATTTCAGATTCATGTAGATTATTTTAATGCAGAGAGCTCCTTCTGATCTTCCATTGAGTGAGAAATCCTTGTTGGGGAAGTGCCTTTGCAGCCCTCACTGGGGTGGGTTTGGGAAGACCTCCCTGAATGTGTGTCCTGCCCGGAGCTGGGCTGGCTCTGCAAGCAGAGCTGAGCTGTCTCCGAGGAATTTTCTATTTGCGTTGCTTACACTGCTTATTAAACCCCAGCTCTCTCGTTTAAGTGGGTAATAATGGCTTTAGTTAACGAGGACTCGTTTGTGAATAATTAATTCCCATCTCAGAATCCCAGAGATCCCTGTTAAGTCGGTAAGGCTGATGATGCCGCTGGTTGGTGTCCTGTTACATAACTGGATTTGGGAGGGGGAAATTTATTTATACCTTGGTGAAGAACCTGGTTCAGTGCAAGCTCCTGCTTGTAGGAACACAGATCTGCTCCTTTAAAAAGTGCAGTCTGAAAACATCACAACGGAGCAGCTCCCACTTGGAAATGCTGAGCAGATGGGGGGAGGACTGATGCTGGAATATGTGAAGTGGCTTTTGAGTGTCGTTTTGTACAGGGACTGTACCAGCCCTTTCCCCCTGCTTTGGCCCATTTTCTGCAAAGTGGAAGGAATTGCTGCTGTAGCCATGGGAAGTGGGCTGGGATTTGGGAATGATCTGGGTGGGATGTCCTGGAGTTAGAGGGTTGGATGGTTTTGATGCTTCAGGCAGTTCCTTACGGAACTGGATGAACAATATATATTTATTTCCACTCGTTAAAATTCCTAATCTGTCTCAAAAAGTTCTTTTTTCTTTAATATTCATGTGGTGGGAATAGTGATGGGTTGGGGTTTTTTTTTTGAGCACCATTTATTGTATTTTTCTTTTCAAGAAATCATGTTCATGATGCTGAAGCTGAGCGTGGTGCATGAAGAGCCCCCCTAAGTTGCTGTGCTTTATGTAGAAAATAGAAGTTATTAGTCATGTGGAACAGCTAGTAAACAGTAGAATGAAAATTCTAAATCTTAATGTTATCGCTTTGATTATGAATATAAGAATGCTGGTAATAATGTTTTAAATTATATTTAAAGGTCCTGTTTTTTGAAGTGAAGGAACAGCTGTAATTCCATAGGAAATGCTGTTACCTGAAATGTGTTTACTGGACTTTCAATAAGATTAAGAAAATGAAAGTATGCCAGAAATTGTGTAAGCAAACTAATACTCAAGACTCAGATGTCTTCAATAACCTTTCAATTTTCTCTGTTGCTTTTGTTTAAATCATATTTTTAAGCAATAAAACCTGGGTAAACACTTCTAATATGGTTTACAGGAATTTTTCCATTGTGTATAACAGCAAAAAGTGTGGCCAACACCTAAATCTGCACTATGTTTAAGAAATAAGCTTAGAAGTCATTTTCTTTCTGATGGGAATGCAATTTCCAGGTCCATTCACAGGCTGCTGTCTGCTGAAATTCCCCTTTCTTTCTGGGAACACAGGAAAATCAGTGTTGCTCTTGGTGAATGCCTCCCTTGTTTGCTGGTTTTTACCTGTCCAGGTGGGCCTGCTCTGCCTCCTGCTTTTCCCAGAGCTGTCCAGACACGTGCAGTGAACTTGAATTTACAGCAGAACATTCAGTGCCTCATGCTGCCTGTCCGTGCAGACATTCTGCACACAAATTGTGGCTTGCAGAGGTGGTCAGAGATCACCTGGGTGAGCCCGGTTTGGAGGAGCTCATGGGCTCTGGAAGTGCTGATTTAACTGTTCCAGATCATCCCCTCCCAATCCTGGCTGGGGTGAGCTCTCCTGCAAGGAGGAGGCTGCTCACTGAGGGATCCCGGGGAGAGCTGATGGATAATTTAATGCAGCCCTGAGTAGTTGAGATGCATTTATCTTTAAAAACACCGTATCACCCAAAAGTGAGCACGATGAGACGTCTGTGCCTGTAGTTGGGTTTGTGAGGTGGCAATGCACTGAGAGATGCTGGGGAGGACTTGTTGCTCCTTTTGGAAATGAGTAGTTAATTGCTAGCATGGCATAGATTTTGCTTGCTCTCAGTCAAGCCATGAGGCGAGAAGGGTTTCATCTTCCACTTTAATACACAAATTAATATGTGAAACACTGTGTAACTCTGTCTTTGATGGAATTTTTCAAGAACTGCTGTGAGCTTGTGCAAATGAGATGTGGGATGGAATGGTATAAAAGTGGAATTAGGCCAAGCATCTCCTCCACCTTCACGAGACAAACACTGGAGGAGGGCAAAGCTGACACGCTCCTGAAGGATTTGATTTCCTTAGGCTTCTGAGAAACCCAAATCCAAGAAGATATTGAAATATTTGAGGGATCTGAGGGCTGATTTGCTCAAGCAGGTGTGGACTTACACTGAGACTACTCCACAGATGTCTGAGATGATTGAAGTTCCAACTTGGCAGTGGACCTTAAAAACCAGTTCCTGAGAGTCCCTGCCAGAGAAACAGAGCTGGAGTCCCCAGTAAGGAGAAGGGAAAGTGCCATGAGTGGCATTTTCTCCTTTTTGAGCCTTTAAGATGTGTTATCAAAGCTGGCTGCTCTGCAGGAAGCCTGGTGTGTCAAATTGGCTGAGCCCTGGCAAGTTGGAGTTGAAGGCAGGATCTGAGAGTGCCTGGGCAGTGCAGTGGAAGACAGAAAATAGCCACTTTGTGTGCCAGGAAATTGTTCTGTTCCCCTTCCTCCTCATTCCCCTCCTTCAAATTAACACTGTAACTGGGATAAAAAGGCTTCTAATTTAAGTTTTCTTTTTGCTCTTTTTTT
>VYZR01063560.1:26310-39781 GCA_013400675.1 Oxylabes madagascariensis
CGATCTCAAGGAAGAATCCCAGATTCTGAGTAGAGCTATCACGGATCAGCTGCAATCAATGAGACTCAGACATAATTAAAAAAGCTGATATAATAATTGACTTTAAATAAATGGAAGACTTACATAGGGACAGGTCTGGGAATGACACTAGGGCCCAGACAGGGGAATACATGGACTTGGAATACATCCACAATTCATTAAGACTGTCTATCCTATTTATTACTACAGTTAAGCCCATACAATCTAAATACAAATGTATTTGGGAATAATATTCTGGTCTTTGTCCAATACATTTACTGCTACTAGAAACAGAATACTTCTGGAGTGTGCTTAGTTTCAGTTAAGAGCAGAGAATATGAAGTTATTTTTCAAAATTAATTTTCTGTCTGCTACTTCCAGCTACATCCTTCTGATCTCATATTTTCAAAATGATGGGCAGAGAGAGGAAAAAAACCCTCAGCATCCAATCCTGCCTGTTTCCTAAGCAGACTTTTGCAATCTTTACCATGAATACAGAATTATTTTCACAGCCTGAGTAGGACTTTTTATATAATTGATTTCAGAGAGTGGGTACATCAGTCATTGCTGGGGTTTATGCCTTTACTGTAAAATCACTGACCAGGTTTTAAGAGCACGTCAGCTAAAATAATGTACAAGTGATAAGTGCCAGATTGTTCAGGCAGTAGCTATAGCCAGTTTTCCTCATTTTGACTACTCCCTGGGAGGGGGTTCCAGGGATCTGGTATTTCTTGCTTGCCTAATATTAGGCTTAAAATGTTCTGATTTAAATATTCTGGGAACAGTCAAGATCTAAAAGAAAAAATGAGGCATAAGTCATTATGCATCCACTAAGGAAAACCTGTGCCAGCAGAAAAACTGAGAAGTCTGGAGAAAGGTGGAGCGTGCAAGGACATTCTGCCACTATCGGTTCCCCCATTATTCATTTAGGATTAATCTCCTTTTGTCTAATCACAGAAGGTAATTCCTGAAATAATGTCTCAGTCATCAGCTCTCGACACTCTATTCAGCTCAGTGCAAACAGATTAATCTGAATATCTTAAAACAAGAAGTCCTTTCCTTTCTCCACAATAATTTTTCCACAGGCAGTAACAGATAGGAAAGAGAGTATAATATCTATTACTGGCATGTAGATATTTTTCAGATCCTTATGTTTCCTTACTTATAGGGCTCATCCACTCTCGATTATGTGTTTTCCTCTCCACAGTAATGACTTCGAAGCTATCATTAAATAAATGAATAAGATAAAGAGTATGAAAATGTAAAAGCTAATTTTCAAAAAATATAACATCAAGGCTTCACATGGGATGCCTCATACAACTCTCAGACACAGATATTGAATGAAATTGATTATGACTGTCCCCTCTAAATTTAAAGATCAAGACAAAAGGCAAGCAAAGCTGAGACCGGAAATTCAGAAAATATACTTTATTCCTCAAATACTAATAGCAGCTCTTTCTACCCATTCTGTGATAATAACAGCTCTTTCCCTGTGCTTTCATGGCATTCATGCAGTACAAGTATATTTACAAGACGTTTACAAAATAACTCACCAATACACTATAGAACAGAACATATGGAATACCTTTTTTATTTTTTTTTTTTTAATGACTGTATTAGGACTCCCATTCCACTTAGCCAATAATATATTGCATACTTTTCTGAATTTCCCTCCCCATTATCAAGATGTTGGAGTATTGGTTTTGGAGGAAGATGTGATCTCTGTGCTAGCTCTGAACCTGTCTCAGTATTGATGCCACAGTTTTCTGGGTGTGTGATGAGTTGAAAAACCCCGTGATTCTCCCTAGATACTTTACTATAAAAGTGCTTAAATTTACCCCTGCAGTTCTATTGCAGAGTTCTACAGTCTGGATGATATTTGTCACAGTGGTATCCAAATGCTCTTTTAGTTAATGTCTGCTAAGTAAATGCATACTCCATTTAACCCACTAAATGTGCTTGCCACTGTATTATGGAAACTGCTTTGTATTTAACTTAACTTCTTGTTATAAGACATATAAAGCCAAAGTCAGTCCTAATGACGTGACACTAATATGTCTTTGATAACAACAATGTCAAGATGAAAATTAGTTCCTATTTGTCCCATCCTGTAAATGCCAGGCTTCCTCAATACCCTGGCATTATTTGTTTTGCATTTGCTTTCCACTTAGGTATCAATGATGACCCCATACCTTGCAGACACTAGGTGGAATATCTTTTACCTCTGACATTTTTGGCTTCTCCTTCCTCAGGGAAAATCCTAGCCATACACATGACAACCAAAAAAGCTTAATTTCACTGACTTTAAGTTATATACCTTATCCCATTCATCATGATCCCCCATGATAAGATCTTATTGCAAACTTCCAGCTGTTCACCGGCCAGTACCAAACTGATTATACCCTTACCTGTGCTCTTGTGGTTTATCCTGTTCCAGCAGGGCACAGACACTTGTGCACCAGAGCAAGCACTATTTGTTTGGCATTGGGACAAGGTTTCAGTTGTAGTTTCAGGATAGTCTGATTCTTCAGTTGATCTATCTGCTTCCACTGCTGATATCCAAAATGGGATGGCCCTAGTCTTATAGCTGAGACAATTCTGTGAATCACAAAGCTATAGCCAGTCTAGCCGCTAAGGAAATACATCTTCTCATATGCCATGTGAAAAGAAGAGTTTTTCTCTCAAGAACGTACTCGTTCACTATCTCCATTATCCTTTAAGCAGTGCTTTCTATATTGCAAAATCATTAGCAAACAGCACAGAAAGCTGATCCCAAGACATAGCCTAGCTGCCAATTTTGAAGCACCATGTGCAATAACACAGCATGGTATAATAACTTTTCCTGAAATTTTATTTCTTAAGATGTTCTTTGCTTTCCACAGTTCTCTCTCTTGTAAAGGAAAAAAACCCAAAACAGCAAAAGCAAACTTAGAAGTGATCACAATATCATGAGAGTAAAAAGCCCAGATTAGTTATTGCTATTGTCAGGAGCAAGCTATTGTTGAACAACAACCAGGACTGCACTTTCCAAGCCTCTTGACTCATTCTTGAAATTGTGTCCCAAAGGAGTGTAACAGAGAGCAAGTCTGACTGCAGAGTGTGCAAACAGGCAGCTGTGGGAACAGAATTCAGGGCTCAGCACAGCCCCTGAAATCAATGTGGTTGCACCACAGTAGCTGAGAGCAGAATGTACTACATGCTACGCATTGGAAGTCCTGTCATGAGTTAGGCAAAGAAAAAATACATAGCACACACAAAATGTAACGTAACTAGTTGGAACTAGTTTTTTTATGTGAAGAAATCTCCTGTGTTCTGGAAAAAATAAAGCTTCATTTTAAAATACTAAGACTGTTGTACAAGGCATAAATGGAACTGTTTGTTAAAAGCTATTTTTACTTTATTGTAATTGGTTTGCTTTTATTGTAGCAGAAGCCAGAAGCTGCAGCAAGGACTAAACAAAATTTGGAATTTCTATCCACTTTGGGACAAGACGTAAAAATATCAACATGCATCATGGAAAAAAATGTTCTGTAAAACATGGATTCAGAAACAATTTAACATTTAATCTTTTCGTAGCTGAGCACAAATTTTGCAGGTTTCTGCAATGATACACTGCCTGGAGGTTGAATTGCCTGTAGTGTCACCCTGTTCTGGGTAGGTAAGAGAGCAGGCTCATTGCAGCGGTGGGGCTGGCAGTGAGAGGAGAGCCAGTGCTGTATCTGTGTAGGGACAGTCCAACCCAGGAGTTCACCACAGGGACAGATGAGGCTAAAACTACAACCCCAACTGTGAAATACAGTGCTGTTACAAAACCAAGTTTCTACTGAACTGAGTTAAAACATATCATCTTGGCTCAAAGAAAAGCCTCAGAGCCATTAGGGTGATGTGGGAGAATATTTTACTTTTTTTGTGGCTGTTTTACTTTTTTGTCCAGTGGTGCCCTGATGGTACTAGAGGCTGCAGAAAGCTAATTAGACAAAACAGCATATTTTTAGGTGAATTAGGTGTTCCTGTCTCCATTTTATGAACCTGGCACTGATGCACCATTAGGAGATATTTCTCCCTCTCTCACAGTGTTCTGCCTACACTAATAAACTGAACGGGCTCAGGCTGGGCTACCCCAGCTAGCTTTTCCCAGCATCATCTAACACTGTGTCTGGCCATGGCTCAGGAGACTTGTCCCTGTGAGCAGTATGGATGACACCTCCCTGTTTTGGGTGAGAAAAAAACCTGGGGATCCATGAACAGGCAGACCTCACCACACCCTCATCCTCAGTGTCCTGTCTGTGATCTAGTCCACACGCTTGCATGGTAAGACAAATCCGTGCCCATGTGGCAGGTAGGATGGGACAGAAGGTCTGAGTGGTAGGAATCCTTGTTTTTTGCAACATCAGTTTTAGTCCAAACCCATCCACAGTTTTCTTCATCAGGCAAATCCTGACTGCATGTGCAGGGACATGAGAAGGGGAGGAGGGGGAGGCAGGAATACCAGGAGGCAGGAAAAGAGTGGGACTGCAGTATTGGCTTAACATATTTGCGAATAGTAATAGCCACACCTAACTTTAGGTATTTAAACAACTAAGTTTTTTGAGCTGTCATTGCTGGGGTTCCACAGTGCCTTTCATGAGCAGAAGGAGATACCTTATGTGAGTGCAGAGCCCACTGGGGAGCTACAATGTTCTCAATTTGGGGACTTTGCTAAGTGCTCGTGGTCAGGTTGGAGGAACAACTTCTAGGTGGCTTGTTGCAAGAATACACAAAAGGCCTGTGAGGGAGCAGGAAGGTGGTCCAAAATGCCTGATAACAGCACAAATGATTTAACTATGAGAACATATTTCTTTTCTGATAGAGGTTTTCTTTATTAATGCAATCATTTCTATGGACATTATATAATTGGACCAGGTACCTGGAAATAAAGTATTGAAGATACAGAGCAGATTATACATGTACTTATGAATTGAAAGGAGAAATTCTAGCTGAAAAATGCTTTACTGAACATTAAATCTTTCTCCAGTGAAAATTAAAGGGTTGCTTAGGACTGCCTACTTTTGCTATCAAAAAGTACATCAGATGTTGAAGTGCAATTAAAATCCAGTGGGGCCAATCTTGCAGCTAATAAAAATTTATCTAACTTGAGTTCATTGGAGCAATTTTGATTTTCAGCACCTGAGGATCTGGTTCTTAGTTTTAATTATTTTTTCAAGTGTTCCTCTGCTGTGGCAGAAAGGGAGAAGAGGCAGAAAGAAGTTGATATGAAAGAGGAAAAATATATGTATTACCTTACAAAAGCAAAGGTAGCCATAGGGAAAATGGAAGCTTTAATCCAGACTAATACTAATAGATGTAGGAATATGTGTTTTCTGTTTTGTTTTGCTTGGGTTTTATTTTGGTTTGTGTTTTACGTAAAAAGGATGAAAATACCCTTCAGAACTTAGTCTTAAGCAGTCTGCTAAACAGGCACTTTTATCTGTGTAGAAATAGATATTTGTGAGATGGGCTTATTGAGAAAATTACAAAAGGCTTACTTCTCACAAAATGAAGGGATGGCTCTTCCTTCAGTTATCATTATTGTGGTTTGGTGCCTTCCATTTAAAAAGTAAATATAGCTCTCAGTAAATTGACCTGCCCTTTGACATAAGGGTCCTCCTTGGGGTCACATAAATGCAGCAAACTGTGTAAGAGCATGTACTTGTTATGTGTGGTCCTTAATTTGTACTTATCCATTTAAAATAAATTTCTATAGAGGGAATGCAGTCATAAAATCCATACTTTAGTCATCAACCACTTGCTAAATGATGCTTTTGTGTTACTTTATCAGTAGCCAAGGATAATATTTGATATTATTAAATGACAGCTGTGCTGATTTTATTTTCTCTCCTTTGTATTACGGTTGTGCAAAACAGCTTTGATATAGAAGACACTGATGAACTCTTAGAGAGGGTTTGGCACAGCCTGCACTAATTTAAGACAATATTTTAATAATTGTTGGCTGCATCTGCAGACCAAAAACATGTCCTATATAAAAATCAAACCAGATGATTTGGAGTCAAGTAACTCCTCTCCTAAAAATTTCCCAAGGCTGATAATGTCAGGAAACGTAGCTGCCCCCTTGCCTGGCTCTGTCCTTGTCCCAGCCAGATGGCAGGCAATCCCTCTGCAGAGCTGCCAGGGCTGGGGATGCTGCTTCCCACCCAAGCCCGGGAAGTGGGGGAAGAAAGGCAAGGCATACTAAAGGAGACCACAGGGCTGCTCTGGAGGCCGCAGAACAGCTGCTGGTGCCCCTTAGTACCCATAAAGAAGCAATTACTGAAAACACTGAGTGTAATTAATTGTACATAGGAAGGGATTTTGTAGGCAAGTGAGGCTCGTTTCTGACCATCATGGTTGCTGCCTCTGATCTGCACCCCACACTGGATTCAGCAAGGATGTGTGGGAAGCGGGGGTATAGAAAAGGAAGAAAATGGTTATTTTGAAAACATTTCAAATCTTTAATATCTGCATAATCGTTTGATCATTCAGAGAAAACAATAAACCTGTTACTAGAACCGGAGTCCTAAAACTAATCTACAGACAGTAAACAAAGGGGAGTGAGAAAGAGAGGGGAAAAAAATTAAAAAGCAAGTCTCTACCTGTTACTACCATCTAGTGGTAAAAAAAGAAATAAAGAACGTTTTTGCAGGATCGCTGTGGGAGGGAGGAGGCTGGTGAATAGAATTAAGAAATCAGAGGATTTATCTGTCAGCCACTTGCTTCCCCCAAAAGCAAGCACACACATAATCTGCTGCATCCTCCTCTTACTCCTGTTGTGAAAAGTAAGCACAAAGCCAGAGCCATGAATAGAAAGGATCAGTCAGGGAAATATTTATCTGGACTTCAGAATTCACATCTTTGCTTTCATCATATAGATATGGTTTAAGATCTTCCACCAATGGCCATCTTTGCACTCATATATATGTACAGTGGCTAGCAAAATGGAACTTGAGTTTTCTCAGTTAACTACAGGAAAATACAAGGCCATGTACATGACCTGAGAGTTGCTCCTCTCCTGGTGGCTGTATGTGGTGAAGGGGGTGAGTTACCGTGGTGGCCTCAGCTGTCCTCACTCTTCACTCCCGCCTGCCTGCCAAGGACAGCCCTGCCACGCTGCCCGTGGCATGCTCTTCCCTCCTGGCCCGATTGCCCTCTGACCTGGCACCTCAGGGGAACAGAGCAGGTGCTCTGCTGGTGCTTCTAGTTGGGGGCTAGGTGCTTCCTCATGGGAGACAGCTGGGACTCCACCAGCACCTTACCTTCAGCAGCACCTTTGAAGGATCTCCATTGAAGCTGCCAGTCTACCAGGCAGACTTCTACCTCCCAGAAAAATGAGCTTACCAGTCTGAAATGCAGGGCTAAGAAACCACGTACTCTGTTTAGGACAAGTACAGGGAGGGGAAATAATGGGAGACTTTACAGCTGCCTTGCACACCTTTTTGGTTTTGAGCTGTGTTCCCTTCAGCTCACAGACAAGCTGCTTTTCAAGGTGATATATCTCTTCACAAGCCAGTGGGAAAGTCTTTCAGTTCTTCCAAGCTGCTTCTGCCCCCATCACAACCTGCTTTCTCTGTATCATTGATAGCCCTAATCCATTTTAGTTTGGTTGGGAATCTCAACAGAAAATTCAGTAGTAGACTTTTGTGTCTACACATGTGTAAAGCAAAGGAATTTTAGAAGTAAGGTATAGCAAAACAAGAACACTATAGCTATTTGTTTTTAAGACAATGATTAGTGGGCAGGATTAATTATTTTTTGTACACATGGAAGACGGAAAAAATTAGTCATTGTTACCCAACGACTTGGACTGAAGTCAGCTGCTGCTCTCCCACATTTCAGTTGGGTTCCTGATGCATATGTATGAATCTTGACAGCTTCCTGCAACCTTCAGTAGTTATTCCATCAAGGCATCAAGCTTCAGTGTCAGGTGTAAGTGGAATCATGCATACCATACCTGCAGCCCCTGGCATGTTGTGTGTCCTCAGATCACCTCTTCCTTCTGCCTGGACCAGGACAGCTTCCACATTACTGTAGCTCACTGCAATAAATACATCAATAAAATGTGCCTTTTCCTTCTAGACATCTCTGAGTGAAATCAAAAGTTTGTGTACCTCAGTTCAGAGCACACTGGTACTGCTTGGGCAAAAGTGATTTCAACCTTAAATTCAATGCCTAAAATTAGAGTTACCAAGTGCTGTAAGTACAAACTGTACCCCCTCCAAGGGGAAAAACAAAAACAAAAACAAAAAAGAAACAACCAACTAGAATCAACCCTGAGAGACGTTTTTTTAAAACTTATTGTTTCAAACTTAAAGTTGATGCCTAAAATAGGTCAAGAAACTACTAAAGTGCTCCTCTCCACTGAATGCAGCAGAAAGTGAGAGTGAGCAACTCCAGCGCAAGATATAAAACTAAATCTGCTGAAGTTCAGCATTAGGTGAATGGGAGTTTTCACTCCTGTTGGGACACTGAGAAACAGGGAGAACTGGACAGGGAAGAAGTTTCCTATTGACAATTTCTCTGTGAAGAAAGCAGCAGTTACCCAAAAACTGATTCTAGAAGAAAAACTTCAGGTATAAAATACTGCTCTGAAAACAGCTCCATAGGCAGGTTGGATGTCCTTTTACACCCAGATAGGAGATCTTAGGACTGCTTGTCAAGGGTTTATCACTGAGATAGGTCCTGGTCCTTCTACCAGGAGTCAAATACCTCCAAGGAAGGGGCACAAAACTGTTCCATGTCCCAGGTGGCACTCAAACATTATTTTTTGCAAACAAGTTATAGCAGTGCCAATGATAAATAATTCTTGATCTGTCTCCTTTGCATCTCTCTGGCTGCATGTCCTACAGTCATTTATTAGAATGATGCTGTCTCACATTTATTCAAGTATCTATTGCTGAGAGATCCAAGAAAATCGAAAAATAATTATTCTTCATCAGGATGCAGTTTCATTTATAGAAACATTTGTTGTATTTATAGAAGTGTTATTTACCTAAACACTCATGTAAGTGTGTATGCTAAGAGGTTCTGTGGTATTTATAGTTAAAGGAAATAAGGAACTTGAAATAAAAACTGCATGCATGTTTGTCTGATAATCATTTAGTTCTGATAGAAGTTGCTTTTGCCATCGCATTTAATTAATCTATTTATACATTTATTAATCTCAAGTCTTAACTTAGATATTCACTTGCTAGATGGGTACATTTTGTATCATCCTTTGTACTCATAATTGTATATTGTTGTTCTCATGAAACACCTAGAAATACATTCCTCCTTCATGAGACAGCCACAAAGACATTTCTGACCAAAATGTGTGGATTTGATTTTCAACCTCCCACATAGAATTAAAACAAAAATTATGAATACTACTGAGATCCCCAAATCATTCTTATTGATAGATGGTTGACATCCTGATAACTCAGTTAAAAGGGACTTTTATACTTTATTTACAAAAATATTAAGCCTGCATATCAGGATTTAGTCCTATGATGATGGCATTTTTTTCCTCTGTTTTCCCCTAATGAATACATTACACATATTATTTTTTTTTTAGTCTGATTTCATGAGAAATGAAGTCAATAAAATTGTACTCCTCCACCTCTTCTCCCTCTTTGTCCCTTTTTAATCAATTTAGGCAGAGGCCTCAAAGCCTACGAAGTCTTAAATTTTTTTTAACTATCAGGGGCTGATTAGGGAACACTTTGACTTCATTGATTCTGCTTCTAAGTGAAAAGAACAAAGGATTCGGTGATGCTTCAGTTCTGGTTATCAGCATCCCCTGCAGTGGGCCAGCATGGGCAGTCGGTGTGACTGCGGTCCTGTCTCTTGCTCGTGTTGTCTCTTGCCCAGGCAGTGAGCCCCGAGAGGCAGATGGGGAAGGGATATATGGACAGGTAGGGGCACTGTGTGTGGGCATGTGGGGATCGAAGCACTCCTGGGAGCACTGTGGGGCAACTATGGGACACTGGAGAGGCTGTGTGCAAAATGGTGGGAGTCACAGTGTATGGAGAAGCTCTTGTTCTTGAGGTGAGCAGGTGTGAGGTGTCACTTGGACACTGGCAAGACAAATCCATGTGAAAAAGAGTTCCTTAGCTCCCCTGTTTATGTACCAACTTCCTTTCTTTTATGTTCAAATTCTGCTGTTATTGTCCACTGTTCCTGCTCTGGTGTAGGTCACACTACCTACCCAGCCTCTAATCTTTTCTGCAAAGGACATGCTTTTGTTGTTTTCCATAACTTCCTTTCAGAAGGAAACTCCATGTATCCAAGGTTATTGTTATAATTCTTTTTCATGATCATCATTTTCTAATGTGCAAAGCTACTGAAAGTAAGTGTATGCTGCTGCTTTGTTATTGCATTCCATTTACCAAGAGTATTTTTTCTTGTGTGTAAATGCTTTGTGTCGCCTTTAATTTTCTTTGTGCTTATTTTAGCTCCCTGTTTCTTGTTTGCTGCATAAAAATAATTTATTACCCTCTTCTCTATAGTTTCTAGATACTCAAGAGGTGCAATGTCATGTGCAAACTGCATTGGTACTTCTCATTTATTCTCTGTTATCTTACTGCAGTAAAGCTTTCTGAAAATTTTCACCAGGCATGGCATGTAGAGAAAAAGGGGGTGGATAGAATTACACTAAAAAATTTCCTTCTCTTGCCCTTAAAAAGTAGTTACCTCATGCTCTATGATAATTGTTACTATGAGGAGATAAGTGCTACTTTAGCCCCAAATTGATGAGCTTCATGTGGCAATTACATGGTGGAATTTCATTGCCTATGGTGCGCAGGTCAGATTAGATGATTCTTCTGGCATTAAAATTTATGAACCTATAAATTTCTGTTTCTCACTCGTTCTCGTAATGACTCCTAACATTTCCAGTGAGTAACAGCCTTCTCATCTATCAAATACTCAAACCTTATGTAAATTATCCTGCATGACCTTCAAAGCTTTTCTGTCATTTTAAGTCTGGTCTTCCAGATGTTCTGCCCCTAAAGCTCTGAGTAGGTTAGGAATTATGAGTGCCTAGGGATGCTGGATGAGGGTTTGATATACTGCTTTAGTGTGAAAAATCAGGTGGCTTGTCCTAGCCATAGGTTGCTTGCCATGTAAAATCCACTTTAACTGGCTAGCTTACAGGAGTAAGATATTTATAAATCAGAGGGAACTCTATTTTTGGTCTCTGCATGTGTGTGTGTGAGTGGATACATTATGATGATGGGAACTTACATTGATGTGTTTAGGAATGTATTATGGCTGTTTTTAACCAACCCCATCTCTTCAGACTCAGTTGTAAGCTCTCTCCTGCCACACGGGGTCTCTGACCATGTATTTGGACCCAAGACTCAGCTCTGATGCAGCACAGCTGCATAACCTCGACACAGACAAGTCTGGAAGAGATATGAGAAAGTCTGTATGGAGATAAGAAAGACAAAATTACTGGCAGAAGTAGGATTGTTGAGATAAGATCAGAAGTAGCTGGTGTATCCAAGAGGAAAAACATCAGTGTGGAATGGTATGAAAAAGTAAAGGAAAAATTTTAGGACACTGATTATGCTAGTTGAGGCTGCTGGTTGTGAATGATCTGCTCATCAGGTAAGAATGGTCAGTCCATCAGGAGCAGGTGGACATGGATAGCCCTTAGACAAGGAAAACCTGCTTTGTTGAGCTGCAGAGACCAGCCCTGCCTCTCCCTGCTCCTGCCTGCTGGGCCAGCCAAAGCACTCGAGTGCTTTGTTAGGGGAGGGGAGCATATCTGTGCTCAGCCTTACAGCTGGTTAAATACTGTCTACCTGCTTCTCTCTATTTGCCATGTTTGCTCTGTGCTTTAAGTTTTGTTTGGTTTTTTTTTTTTTTTTTTGCATTACCCCCTGTACTTCAGCACCAGGATGCTGGAACAAATGAACTTTAGAGAGCATCAGTAATATGTTCCTTAAGCACCAAGTTCAAAATCCCCAAGTATGTTGCAAAATTTCCATATTTTTTTTTTTTTTTAGTTAATTAACATTTTTAAAGTCTTCATTCTAATTTTCCTTTTTGTCACAATCTTAATGTTCCCTGCTTTCTGCTGCTTCTATTGTGCGTGTTGTATCATTCAGTAATTTGAAACTGTGACTCATCTTTTTTCTTCAGCGAGAAGACTTCTCCTGTAGTGAAAGCTTTAAGTTAGAAGCATCTTTAACATACAGATTTGCGACATCCTGATGCAGCATTAGCTGAAATCTTCAGAAAAAACCTTTGCATTGTCACTGGAAAAGGTGTTTGGACTACAAGGCTAGATCTTGGCAGATGACAAACATGTTCCTAAGGTTGTGCCAAGCGCAAGTTCAAGTTGCCCTGATTAGGCAGCTGAGGATTCCTCAGAGGGGAAGAAGGAGAGTGTTTGCCAGTGAAAGAAAACTTTCAGAAATCAGATGTGTGCCCTTTGCAGCCTGCCTGACAGTTTTAAGTGCTCTTAAGGACCCCTTCACTACGGGCTAGAGGAAATTAAAGCTTCAAAATCACTGAGAAAGCCTGTGTGAGAGGGCTGAAGGAGCGAGTTTTGGTTGCATTCTGAGTGACACTCGGGCACATAACACTTGGAGAGACCAAGCTACAGCTGCCATTCCGTGTAACAGGCTGCAACTGGTTGCTTTGCAAGGCAGGAAACCTCAGCATCAGAACTGACCTATCTAAAGGAATTTTCTAATGAATGATCTGCTTAGAAATTTCAAAGGGTGGAAGCACACTGAGGGAAACAAAGAAACACAAGAGGCAGATCTTGAAATAGGCTTGTAAGTCAGAAAACACTTTTCTTCCAAATTGGTGGGACAGGAGATTGGAAAACACCTTTAGAGCATATTTAATATATATTTTAGGAAAAATCAGCTTTGTTAAATGAAAGCAAATTGTATAGTGACTGATGGATGAGGGCTGTTATATTCACTTATAGAGACAGACCCACACAACTGCCAGCATAAAGACACGGAAGGCAGTGAGAGCCAAGATTTTCTCATGGAAGGAAAATTGAAGCCAGAGAAAAAAGACATTTGTGTGGGCACATGGGTTATTAGTTTTTGATTAAATTTCATTGTTGAATCAGTAGCTCTATTGTTTGCTAATGAAGGATCATTTTTACAAATATTTTGTTATCATTTATGTTTAGTATTACAGCATCTTTGATAATAGTGAGCACTAAGAAGTCATGAGAGGATTTAAAATTTTACTATTTTAGAAGTATTGGGTTCTCTGCATTTGTTTGAATGTTCAGGTTTTTAAAACTTTCTTCCCCTAAGCACTAGAGCTAAGAACCTGGCTCCCTCAAACTCTTATTTAATTGCTTTGGCCAAAGAGTTTAGGAACTACAGGAAAAACACAAATTATCTGCGAGCCAAATAAAAATGGCACAGCTGACAACAGTGATTATCTCCTTAAACTATGTACAGCGAAA
>VYZR01063560.1:48222-59032 GCA_013400675.1 Oxylabes madagascariensis
TCCCTTCATGCAAAAATGATTTCCAATGAACTACAAGATGAGACTGGCCAAGGTCTAAGTACCTATATTTTCTACTTCATCTTCTTCCTTTACTGTTTAGAAAAAAGAGGATGGGGTACCAGAGCTTACAACTGGATACATGTCTTATCTTTATTGGGCCAACCTTCTGGCATATTTTTATAAAATCAGAAATGAATCTAAGATAATTTTCAAATTAAAAGTGTTGGTGTTTGTTATGCTGCTGCCCGTTCTGATATTTTTGGCCATCTGAATCATATGAACATAAATAGGATAGAAGAATCCAGACTGAAATTGCCATCTTAGAGGCAACAGATGGCTATGGGAACACTGAGTAAAGTCTGATTTGTTGCTGATTACAAAATGGAAAACTGTCAACAACAGCAGATTCTGATCATCTCTCCAAGTCTGAAGACCACGTGGAGACTACTTTTAACCTGGACAGGTTAATCTGAATGGGTGAGATGCCCCTCAGTATGAGTCTGCACAAAACCAGTAACTCTTCAGGGTGCAAGATCCAAATAAGACATATTTTAAGCAAGATCCAAATCATACATATTTTAAACAGGATCCAAATCATACATATTTTAAAGATTCAGGATGTTAAAATGATGTTACCAAATTGAGGCTGCATAACCCTTATGTATTGGTTTTCTAGTCCAGCTCTGGAGGCACCGACACTGGCTGCCTTTAAGTTGCCTCTAAAGAAAGATTAATCACAAACCAGGTGACGGTTGCATGATGCAGATGGATTGCTCCTGAGGAATGTTTCTTCTGCAAAGTCTGGACCAGGATTTGGAGGTGAGTGAGTGTATGATGCTGCACTACAAAAGCAGACGAGCAGTGGGGTTTGGGACTCCTCCTGCTCCATCTGGGCTGTGTAGCTGTGTGCAAAGGTTTGTATACTCTGTGGTCACTCAGTTAAATTAATTGAAAACCTGCCACCTTGAAAATGAAAATACTTGAAAATTTCTAGCCACCACCACCACATAGATATATAAAGTTAAATACACACTTGCATATAAGCATATACCTCAGGTAATTTGTAAGTGCTGAAAAAAACTCATCTGATTTTAAAAAATCATTTGGAATCCACCCCCAAAATGACAGCTATTCTCCCTATCATAAAAGCTATTTGGCTGAATTGATTCAATGTAACAGTCTCAACAAATAGGCAGAATATATTTTAAGCATGGATTGAGCAATATAGTCAACCTTAAGGCAGTCTTTTCAGGTCATGGATGAGGCAGTGTATGTAAATGAGGAGCTGAAAGTTCATAGAATTTTGATCTTAAAGTTACGAAAGAAGTCATGGTATGATAGTAAAATGAAGTTTTGAGTCAAGCTTTTCTGTAACAAAATATATGCATATGTTGTTTGAGAATGGAGTTACTATGGTAATTTGTTATTTACCAGAGAGGAGTAATTGAGCAATTTTTTTTCCTAACTGGTTTATGAACAAGTCACACCTGTTCCTGAGTGGGTTTAAATTACTCACCCTTCTTTTCTATGCCAAACTATTCATGTTCAATTGCTTTGCTGTTTCAGATTCTATGCACTCCTTCCTCTGATGATTGATGCCACTTCTTGTTTGCAGAAGTAATTTTTTTTCTATCTGACATCTCAAAGGATAAAAAAATATTTTTTTGTTCACAGCCTCTGTCTATAAATTGACAAAAAACCTATGCATCTATCATGTCTTCATACATATATAAAATGCATATATGTAGGTAGATGTATATACACATCTGTATTTCACTGAAACTTGGATAAGCACTACCCTCTTTAAGATTGCAGAGATTTAATATTCATCAGTTTTACCTCTGTTTATGCCAAAAGAATTCCCTGAACAGATGAGAAATTGGATCCATGGAAGAGAGTGTATAAAAAGAATTTTTTTTCCAAAATTAATTGATTTTCAACTTTGCACAGTGTGGTGTGCACTAAGCCAGCTGCAGAAAAACACAGAGAGGTAAATGTCATACCTACTGAATTGTAACAGCTGGAAAGCTTCCTCTGCCCTTGAGTTCATATGGAAATTTCAGGTGGGGTGTTGTTTTTTTGGGGGGGGTGGGTGCGTGAGGTGTGGGTTGTTAAGCTCACAAACAAAAAGAAGTTACAAAAATCAGCTTACTTTGTAAAACAGCAGTAGGTTATAAGAGTACATTAGTATCTGTTGACAAACCCTTGCCAGAAGGGAGGAATGAGATCAGCAAATCATGGGCATATTATGATTTGATCCTACCACATACTCAATTAGATCAAAGCTTACCAGCTCCAAATGCCCATTTTTAATTTTATAGTAATGCCTCAGGCCAAAGAAATGAGTGCCGTGGCAGACATGTTCTGTGATGATAACTGAGACATTTAAAACTCAAAATATTCATGATTTTTAGGGCTATAGTGTCAGCTTTAAGGATTTTTAATTAACACCTTCTGCATGCATTAAATATGCTCCTTTCACCAACAAAGATTTTTTTTCCTCTTGAATTCTCTGAAAAGAATTTTGCTTCAGGTCTTTTATCACTATCAAGAAATAATAGCAACCACCACATTAAAAAGAAATTACCCGACAAAATGAAAGATTTGCTTGGCTGAGAACATGAGAGAATGTGTACAGTTGTGGGGTAGCTCTTAGTATTCATTATATTGCTGCATTCTTCAGAGGAGGAAACAAGATGTTTTCGTCAAGATGCTGGGAAATTACAGGGTCTATGGTGAGGTTATGGTAAAGGGGTGGACAAATGCAGAACTACCTCCAGAGAGACTACAAGCAACTTCAATCCTATGCATTTAAACGCCAGGTGCGTTCAAAGCAGATGTTGCGCCTGCATGCACAGAAATTGGCACTCCTGACTGCCACCCACCTGGATCTCTCACTAATCCATGGGCAGCAGAGGTGTGGCTCCCTTTCCAACCTGCTGGTCTGTGCCCCAGAGCACCCCACAGACCATTGGTGGGTAACCGTGAGACTCCTCTTCCAAGCAAGGTGTTAGGGAAGCAGTTTTGCTGCAACCATACTGGGTTTTGTCAATGGATTAGAGAAATGTGTAAACAAATCCATTGCTTTTTTGTGTACGAAACTGCTCTGGTACACAGGGCACCTCACAGCTGAAAAGCTATCAGCCTCCAGAATATGCACCAGCTTTTCCAAGGGAAGGCAGTATTGTCTGTAAACCGTAAGGAGGATTCACTGATTGCCGAGAAAAAAATACCATTTCCTTCTTGCTGGTCCTCTCCTCCACTTCCCCAGCTTCCCCTACTCTTTCTTTCCCAGATGCTACTTTCCTCTTTAGTCTGAGTCCTCATCTTACCTGCTTCTTTGCCTCTCGGCTCCGAAACATGGGACAGCCCATGATGTCTCCTCGTTCATGGTATTTAAACCTCTTTTTCTCTAAACCCTTTGGAGCACAGCCCTTCTCTACCTGCTCTTCTTTAATCACATTACCACGAAAAATGGCTTTCTCAGCCCCTCTTTTTTTCTCTCCTCACTCCTGCTTTTCTTTCTCCCTCTACATCAGCCCAGAAATGTCAGGTTTTATGTGCTTTTTATGGGACTCCGAAGGGGTCTGACATGAGTAATCAAGTCCAAAATTTCAGGCTGCTCTTTGTACGTGTCACACTTTTCAGTAATGACCTTCCCAAACTCCTCCTTGCTGTTCAAAGACAGGGAAGCTCCAGTACTATACCAGTGTGGCTTGGGGATGATTTGAGAGACTGGATGTTCATTAGCATATTGGTAGAATCAAAAATCTGACCAAAAGCTTAAGAATTTGGGATAAAATATTATTGATTGATCATTTCAATTAACTCATATTGCTTTGTGCGTGCTACTGAATTCTGCTGTAGCAGTGTCTCTGCAAGTATCTCAGGAGCACTGCTGTGCTGGTATTGAAGGAAAGTAAAGACCCTGTTTGGGAGTCACGTTATGGTTTTGCAGGATTCGTGTGGATTCGGTGTGAATCCCAGGCACACTTCATTGCAAGGTTGCGATTCTGCAGGTCTATCATCCTATTCCTGCATGATGTGCCAGCAGAGAGACCTGCGATATCTACCCCTGTGCAGGATCAGCTGGTGGTTATTTGTAGCTCTGGAGAATCTCTCTCTCTTCATAACAATATGATCTTGATGACTAGACAGAAATTAAACAAACAAAAAAAAAATCATTGCCTCCGGCTGGACTTTACAAATTGAGATGGATAAATTAGCATGGCTCCTCCTGTGCACAGGGAGTGCTTGGTGACAAGAGGACACCCAAGCAACGTTGAAGGTTTATGTTTCATGCAATGCTGGATGCTCCACTTAGGCCCGTAGAAGCACTTTCTTCATCAATATCAGCTCTCTCCAAGATTTGAGAGACAGCCTCTTCAGTCTTCCTGCCTTTATTCTATATTTTAAATCAGCTGTTCTCCTCTGATGCCTTTAGCTCCTCATAAAACACTTCTGAACTTTTCACCCCGCTAGGCTGTGTACTTTGAGTGTCTGTCTTGTGGCCAATACCCCTTTGCACCTCAAATGCCCTTAACAGTGGGATTTGGGGAAGGCTTTGTCTAATGACATCCTTCTGGAATGGCTCAGAATCAGCCTGGGTCTTTCGGGTACCTTTCCCTCTGGGAACTATTAATCTATTTATATCCTGAAAGGCTGGGCTTTGTACCTTTGTTTTTCATGTTACTCTGCAAACTGACAAATATGAATGCTGAAAAGCCCCAAAATCTTGGAATGGAAAGAAATCCAAACCACTCTGGCAAAGTAGATTCAAATACTCATGACTTTTAATACCTAAAAGAGCTGTTGTCATCATGTCCTTCAGCTGTACAATGCACAGACTTGTCCTCTGATTGAGCTAGAATATGTTTTTCAAAGATTTCCACACTTTATTTAATTACTTCAGGTGATGGTAAATCTAACACATCACATCATGGGTTATTCCCATAGTTCCATCTTTGCAATTCTGATCATCATAAGTGCAAACAATGAAAGTGTAAGAGAAGCCACTACCAGAAATATTCTTCCCCTGCTACTCTTTACAAACTGATGGAATCATTACGAGGACTATATTTCCAGATTCAAGCCCTCACTTAGCTACTGACTTACTGAAAATAAACAAAACTGTAGGGCTGTTTCTTCAAAAGAGTTTTCTGAATGTGTAGAAGTGAGTTTCATCCCACCTTTGTAGTGGCACACATTTGTTAGCCCAAAGCCTGAATTCAGAATCAGCCCATCTCAGATATGTGGCTGTTTTGGAAAAGCTTTTTTCCTTTGTTCCTCTTCTATCCTGTTCCAAGCCCAAGGGAGCACTGACACAGTTACAGCTTCAAAGTGAAAGCTCACTTTTGTCCCCTCTGTGCTGGTCAAGCGGTGCAGGAGAACCTGAGCCCATGCACAGTTGCCTGTGAGGGGAGCAGGGCTGGCAGCCAGCCATGGACAAGCCAGTGGTGGGGCACAGAGAGGGCGTCAGCAAGCACAGTGCTCCGGCTTGGGCTCCTCATCCTGCTGGCTGAGCACGTGCTGGAGTCTGGTGTGGAAAGCTGGTGCCTCAGACAGCTGATGACCTCTCTACTCTCCACTGTTGGTCCCCACCTGCTCTGTGGGGCCTTTGTTAGCCAGCATAAATAAATGCTGCAATTACATGCCAGGATTTATCCGCACTGTGAACTGACAGCTGACAATGTGAATTTCTTTCTCTAAAATCCTTTTGTGCTGGCATTTCGCAGGCAATACACTGGAATTTGTTTTTTCCGTCTGGGTGCTTACCCTGTATGCTTTGGTTAGTCTACATCGAAATGTTAGACACAAACGAAGACTACAAATTCCTCCTAGTTTTGTACAAATTTGCCAGATGTCAGTGTGAGTCCATCCTGGCCAATAATGCTTTTAACATTTACTTTGGTACTAGATATACCAGCTTCCAGCAGGGACTTAAAACAGCCTTGACCATTCCATTTGGCCTATATAACATTCAACCTGCAGCTTCATTTCTGTGCTGTCTTCAGAAGCCCTTTTTTATACCGCTGCTCAGAGTTAATTGGCATTTATATATTGACTGTCTTTTATTGATGGAAGAAATCAGTATTTTTAAAAAAATTATAATGAGTACAAAAATGTGAGACCTTACCTAGAGAGAAACAAGTGTTTTATAGCAAGTTATTCTATGGAGTCATTTTGTAGCATACCCGGTACCGTTAAAGGGCTTTCATTAGCGCTGGAGTCACTTGCTCCTGATGTGAATGGGAGTTTTACTATTGACTCCAGAGGAGCCAGGGTTTCAACCATCATTTAAAGGCTTTTATTATAGGAAAAGGTTTATTGAGTGATTTTACAGTCTTGAGGGAAGAAAATCTGTCCAGTTTCCTGCCTTATTTTTTTACCTATGGCTCAGAAGAGAGATGCAGACAAAATCTATAAAACCCAAATTTCTTTTATAGACAATGGAAAATGTACTAGGTGGAATTTATCTTGGTTGTGTTTGATCAGCTGTTCCTATGACTCTGCATGCACTGTCTGTGCATAGTGGGCACATGGCCAGTCTGCTGTAAATGAACTGCACCAACAGAAAATGCAGAGGAGAGAGACTATTTTTCTTGAAATAGCACTATGCAATGTGCTGTTTCATGTTACTTTACAGAGAACACACAGTTACAGCAAAGTGGCTGATGTCTTCTAGCTAATTTTTTGACTAACCTGAACACGGGGAGCAAGCTTTAAGTCATTCAGTTGATGTGTTGCTTGGATAAGAGAGACAATGAAAGGAACAGGGAGTAAAATATTCAGTGAACATGTGGTGTGAAAAAGGAGGTAAGAGGACAGATGGAGAAAAAAGTACAGAATGAGCACAGCAGAGGAAAGGCATTCAGAAAAAGAATAATGAAATATTAAATGTCCGTAAGTAGTCAGTGAAACCTGTGCTGTGTAGGGCAGCACTACTATTATGCTAAGTCCTGAATTAAGACACATCTGCAAAGAATTCATCAAAAGTATAAGTATAATTCTTCTCTGTCATTAGGTGGTTTTTGAAATGATTGGTTTTGTCAGTTTTGATGAAGCTGCATGAAACACAAAATATGCCTTACACGTGATAATACCTCGTGCCTAGTATCTTGTTGACTTTTCCTCTGGATACCGGGTTATGAGGCGTGTTCCCTGATGACTGAGATATAACACAGGCTAAGTAAATGTGTAAGACCACTAATTTTTCTCCTGGATATGGATTTAAGTGATGCAGAATAACTTGCTGGATCCTGCAAGTCCTTCCTAATAGTTTTTGTGTAGGTGCTGATGCAACGGCTGTTGCTGGACTGCTGCATTCAATATGCCTGCCTAGATGAAAAATAGTTTTCTAGCTTTATGTTTTTGACAGATTTGTAATGGATGCTTATATGAATAGCCTTATTTTCCTACACATTCAATTAATATTTTTTGGGTATAATCTATATTTCCAGCTGTGGTATACAGACCCTGCTAGAATGGGGTTCTACTTTCAAGTCTGAAAAATGAAGGGAGAAAAAAAGGCTCCAATTGGAGAAGGATTTTGTTTTTTCCTTTTGAACTTGCAGGATCTCTATAAATGTGAGGAATTATATCAGATTTCTAGAATGATTTCTGTATTCTCCCTCATGGAGGCAAATTTCCAAAGTCATAGACAAGTGCATGCAGGACAACTGATCTTGGCAAGGAAGAACTGGCAACTTCCATAACGGTGCCAGGACACTCACTCCTTGTGCAGTTTGGCAGCAGGTGCCAGTCCCCAGGATGTGCTGGGAGGTGTGTGTGTGCATGAGAGGCCACAGAAAATATGCCAGAGAACCAAAGGGGTTGAGGGACACAGCCTCCCACATTGCCCAGAGAGAATTGTGAGCATCAGCGTTTTCTTTTCCTCCTGCTCTGCAGCAGTGCAGGTGCTCAGGTCACCCCTGCCAGCTGTGCAGGCAGAGTTCGTGGACTGCAGCCCACATGTTGTCTCCAAAGGAACAAATGTTTTGGGAAATGCATGACTCTGTAAGCATGGTGTTGTGAGATTTACCCTGCCAGATGATCCCACTCAACGCCAGCTGGAGTAGCTCCTCTTGAACATAAGACATGAAACAATGGCTGTCAGAGCCTCGTAGTAGGCATTTAATTTTGCTTGGCCTCCTTCAGGATGGGAGAAGCCTTCTTTTTTATAAATTACTCAGTAGGCCCATCTGAAATTATTTTCTTCTTGATAAATTGCTCTGAGGACATTGTTTATAAGCTGCTGACCTTTAAATGGCCTTCTTGTTCCATTATCATGGTTCTTGGGTATTTAAAGCTCCAGGTCACTTTCACTTTTAATTGTGCTTTATTATTTTCCGTTGTTGCAGAATGTTTCAGTCAATTTAACTAGAAGGGTGTCTTATACTCTTACCTTAATGGATTGAATTTGGGTCATAAAAAAAGGAACAATTATCCCTGCCTATTTTATTAATCTTAGTCTTGTCTCATTTATTTTTAAGTTTCGGTGGACCTCCATTGAAGGCAGCTATAAGCAGAGTTTATTGCAAGTTACAGGGAGAGACTGTTCTCTGATGTTGGGGGTGAAAGTATGATGAGGAAGAAGTAAGAGATGGGGAGAGTTTAATGCTGGTAGGATTTTGAAATAATTGCATGGTTCATGTATTTTGTTTCAGAGTAAAGTGAAAATTAATAAAGCAGGGGCTTTATCTGACATTTAATCCTGCCTGTACATAGAAGTGTGTTGAGCAAAGCATCAGTTGGCTTTCCTTTCCTTCCAAGATTTACTAATTAGACTTTAGTGGTAAAGCAATCAAGCTTAGCATAGATGAAATCTTGCATCTTCCTATTAACAAAAGTGATTATGAAACCCATAAAACACATGATGGTAACTTTAAATGCTGTTTCTGTAATACCCTGGCAGAATTGTAAGATGCCAATCGGCTTACTAGCTGTGAGCTTTCAACATGGGAAGTGGCTTGAGGTTTTTTTAATTATAATTCTTCTCATTTTCTCCCACTCCATCCTAATTCTGCCTTTCTCTTCTTAAACCTTTTTGCTCAGTTTCTTCTTTCACTTTACCTTTACTCAGATTCTATGTCCTTCTAGTACATTGTTCCCCATGTTAGTTTTAAATAATATCTTGCTTCATCTGTAAGATAGTTTCTGTTTCAAGTAATATGAAAACTGCACAAAAGGATTTGACCCTAGGGGAAAAATTACATGCCTGAAATTCCCCAAAGCCCAAAGTTTCAATCTAAACCCACCTATCTAGATGTCACTGAACTCTGGCATACCTGAGCCATCCAAAGTTTCCATTTATGACAAATTTTCCTCCAGTCTGAGCAATTTATGGAAAGCGAGAGAGAGAGAGAGAGAGAGAGAGAGAGAGAGAGAGAGAGAGAGAGAGAGAGAGAGAGAGAGAGAGAGAGAGAGAGAGAGAGAGAGAGAGAGAGAGAGAGAGAGAGAGAGAGAGAGAGAGAGAGAGAGAGAGAGAGAGAGAGAGAGGGAGGGAGAGGGAGAGAGAGAAAGAAAGAAAGAAAAAAAGAAAGAAAGATGGGAAAAGAAACCACAGAAAGAATCATTCTTATGTGTTTGAACTGCCATTTGGGCCAAGACACGGTATGGTAGACACACTTTGCTGCAGAGTGGCAGAGTGAGTACAACCCAGTTGGTACCATCAGTCCTGGAGCTCATTTCCTGGCCTTCCAGCACCATGAGTTGTGCCACATCTTTTACCCTCAGGCAGACAATGGGTATGCATCTGTTTTATTTAGATGCGCAGTGTAGATGTAACCAGAGTAGATGTAAACAATGAGATCAGTAAATTACGAGGACCAAAAAAGTATCTGATGTTTGCTGTTCAGTTGATGCCTTAGCCCAATGATGGCCCAGAAAATAAGAATCCTTTTGCCTGCAAACTCTAGGGTCCCAAATTCAATCAGCATTCTCCAAAAACATACAGTATACGTGCAAAGATTTGATTCCTCATTAAATGCAGTTGAGGTTACTTCCCTTTAATATGTAGTTAGAGGCTCTGTGCTTGAGCGCAGTAGGTAAATACCAGGAGGTGCCTGTGAAGTAGGAGATCTGACTCCTTCCTCAGCATCAATAGTTTAACACCTTTATCTCCTGTGTCTTACAGGAACACCCAAGCCAACAGAGGAAAAGGATGAGGAGAAAAAAATATGCTCCCCAAAGTGTTTGTGAATTGTTTCTGTGGACTTAAATATGGGAACTGGGGTCGCATCTTTTCTCCTTCCTATTCCTTTTCTTTTCCCTTCCTGAAGGGAAACTTCACCAAGTTCTACTCATGCTCCCTTTCTGACCTCATTCCTGTGTACGGTGAGGAGATACTCCTGCAAGATGCAATCCTCCCTCCTCCATCTCTGCCCTTCAGTAGGTTTTTTAAAGGGAATTAACTTGGAGAAGAAGAGGAAAGCAAAGTAGTTGTTCCAGGTGTGTGTGAAACTGTGTGCCTTGAGCTTACTCTAATGCACCATCAGGCCAAGGCTGCAGCAGGCACTGAGCTCTGGGTGCTGAGTTCCACAGCTGTGGCAATCTTCAAGACCTGGGATGCAGGCAGAGGAAAGCCCATGTCCCGGGTTAAGTGTCTCAGCTGTAATCCAACACTATCAGCTCATTTATGCCATTGCTTGACCTTTGTGCTGCTGACTAATTCCCACATGAAGAAATGCTGCTGTAATGAGGGTAGTTTTGGTGTCTAAAAAAATGCCAAAGTGGGTTTTGTTTGCATAAATATTTTTTTACCAAGTCAGATAGTAAGGTTGGAAAAATATGATGTGCTTTTGTGTGCACA
>VYZR01063564.1:0-14377 GCA_013400675.1 Oxylabes madagascariensis
GCGCAGCCGCCGGCTCCGCACAGAGGCGGGGGGGCGGAGCCGGGCGCGCCGCGCGTGCGCGCGGGGGCTGCGCTGGGCGGTAGGGCGCGCGTGCTGCACGCGGAGGGGCGCGGGGGACGGGACGGGACGGGACGGGACGGGACGGGACGGGACGGGACGGGACGGGACGGCGGGAGCGCAGCGTAGCTTGGTATCGCAGCTTGGTATGGCAGCGCCCAGCAGGGCCGGTAGACGGCCTTGCCCCGCCGCCGGGCCAGCCTGCGCCCGGCGTGCCGGCTTTTCCCCGGGGCTGGCGCCAGGCCCTGTGGGCCGAGCGGACGGGGCGCGGACGGCCCCTCTCAGCCCCCGGGCGCTGGGGTTGTGCCGCTGCCGTGCTCGGCTGTGGACCGGGCCCTGCCTGCCGCCCGTGCCTTGGGGGGAGCCGCTTGCAGGTGCCCCTGGTGCTCTGTGCACAGGGCTTGGAGCGTGTCAGCCCCTGAGCGTGAGCTGCTGCCCCCGAGGGACGGAGAAACGCTGTCCCCGAAGATGCCCCGCACGCGTTTGAGCGGCGGTGCGTGGTGACATCGTGCGAAAGCAGCCCGGAGCTGGAGCCTGTGTGTCGCCTGCACACCGTGCTCCCGCTGGGCTGCAGTCCGTGCCCCCGCAGTGTGGCCTGGGAGAGAGGAAGAACGCTCTTCCGAAGTTCCTGCATGCTCAGAGAGTTTCTTTGCTCGGAATTCGTGTGGGGCTGCGATGCTGGGGTTAGGCTTTTGTGGGTGTGAGGAGTCATGCAGCAAAGTTAGACCGAAATTCCTGTGTCCTGACAAGTGTGGCATACTCGAGTGTGTCATGGAGGACTCGGGAAGTGTGGGCGCTAGTGTGTGCCCTCCTGGTTATTCCCCAGAAACCTCTTTTGGAGGTCCAGTGAGTAAGGGGAGGCAATTGGGGGAAAAGACAGTATGACATATTTCTTAAAAGCATGAATAACTTAATCTTTGTAGTAAAAACAGGTGGGCAAGCCAGCCTTTTTAACAGCAGGACACAGATGCTCATCTGAGCTCTGTTGGCTTCTCTGGTTTCAGAGCTCTCCAGGCTTGCCTGAGAGGGTCTTGTTTGGAAGGAGAGAGTCTGAGTTAAGGGAAGTTTCTGAGTGAGAAATGAGGCTTATGCCACCAAAGCTGCAGGTAGCTCTGTATTGCCTTGTGATGTGAGCATGCCTTTGTCTCCAGGTCATGTTTCTCTTAAGCCTGAATTCTGACAGCGTTAGGCATCCTTTTCTGCTACAGCTTTATCAGCAAGACCTGGAACCACTACCTGTTTTTGTTCTGTGAACAACTAGCCTAGGTCAGTTGTTTCTGGCTTTTTTTCATGGTTGAGACATAGCTATACACCTTCTCTTCATTCTTGTTTGTGTTCTCCTTGCCACAACTCCCCCCGGCGTGGTTACTGGTGTCTGGGTTGTGACTGCGCTTCACTGGTTGGGGCCTGGCCACCCTGGTCAGGGCTGGGAACCAAATCTGGTCCTGTGGCTTCCCACCATTGTCCTGCTCCAGACCTCAATACTTCTAAAACCAGTAAAAAGACATTTAAGAGGTGATAGCCATGTAAAATTACAATAGTGTGGGCAATTCTCTGAATTCACGTGTAATTTCCAAAAGGCAGAGACAGGGGAGGGACCTTTCTTGGCTTCACCTCAAACCCCACAAGCGCAGCAGAGAGAATTTCTGGGGCTAATCCAGTACCTGCTCTGCTGTTCATTTCCTTTTACTTCACACAGATAGTTGTCCTTTCTGTAGCTTAATTTTCTGTTGGTGCACTGGGAATAACCCCTCCCTATTTTAGTACAGTGCTGTGAATATGAATATATAGGATGATTTTAGGTGTTTGGATACTAGAACAATAAGTACCATAAGTACTTTAGAATTGTGACTTCTGGATACTTAAAATGTCAAAAAGAAGTTTTATTTTAAAGGTATGTCGCTCTTCTGTTATCTGCCATTCATGATTGTAGTCTGGAAAATGAGGTTAGTGTGTTTTCCTTCAAAATTCTTAACAGATGTACCTGTAATGAGCTTTTGTTGGTAACTTGGATCAGTAAATATCCTGTTTAATAGCTAATCCTGTTCATAAACTGATTTAAAAAAGACTTAATTCCTCTTTGTGGATGCTGGCCTTTTTGTCTGTCATTAATGTAAAACCAATTACGTCTTGGTAATGAATATCTTGTGTATTTTTAACACACGCAGCCCTTAATCACGTTGTTTCCTTTATGAGGAGAGCTGTGAATGGATTGAGTCCCGTAGTTCCCAGCTGGCTCCTTGCAGCTCACTGTGGCAGACCTATAAATAGACCTGCAGTGGCAGAGTAGGGGTTTAGGCATTTGCTTTGTGTGTACTGTCTTGGGTTTATTTCCTGTGTTTTGATGATGGATGACAGATGCAATTCAAATCTTTATGGTGCCTGGAGCATCTGTTTTGATCTTTTAAAAGAATAAAGGTGATGTTGGTCCCCACTGTTTGACTGTGCAGATCAGGTCACTGCTATAAAAGTGAAGAATATTTTTACCTGGTTTTTTTTTGGCTTTGACAGCAGGCTTTGGGTAGTTGGCCTCAGCATTTGCTTTGCAACATCCATTGGTTTTCCATGGGGCCTGTCTATGTGAATGAGTTGCCAACAGAAAGAAGGAAAAGGAATAGCTGAATGATTATGGAATTACAAATCTTGGGAATATAGGGAGGAGGGGTTAGTTCCAAAACTTGTGATTAAAAAGGAAAGTAGTACTGGATTGCCAGGTAACATCATTCTTTACAATTACATCTACTCTAGGATGCAGGCAACGTAAGAATGGTGCCTTGACTGTTTTCTAGGGTATACACCACTCATGAGAACTTGGTCAGAGCTGTTGCACTGGCTTCTGGAGTGTTCAGATGCAGACCTTTCCAGGGCTCCCATGACTGTATTAGTAGAGCAGATTCATGCAGACCATTCTTGGGAAGCACACCAATGTTTTTGCTGAAATGACAAGGGATCATTTTCTTGTCCAAATCTCCTGGTGTTTCTTTGGAGATACTGTCACAAGAAGTCCTCATCTTGTGTTGTGCCACATTCTGTTGCTGCAGTGTTCCTGTGCCTTCAGGTTGAGCTGGATCAAGAAACTGAGCTAGCTGAAAACTGTGACTGATTTACATAAGTGCTAAAGCCAGCATAAGGGAGGTGATGGAAGTCTGTGTTAGGGGAACACTGAGCTTCCTTTCTTGGTGCTGTGTGCCCTGATGTTCATTCAAAGTGAATGTGTAATCGTTGTCTGGGATATGTCCTTGCTCTCTATCAGTTCCCTGATAAGTCTTCCTTGTCTGGCATGTGTCCTTGCTCTGTATCAATTCCCTGAGGTGGTCTGCTCATGTGTTTGCATGCATTTGGTGAAAATACTGTACATGTATTTTTTGTATTTTCCAATTTTATTAGCTGGGATGAAACTTTCCAGAATTTCTCCGTTCAAAAGCCACTCAAGATTGGAGTAAATATAAGTTAGTTCTTTAATATCAAGGAAAACCACTGAAGGTGATAGCTAGAGCACTTGAAAATGGTGTGGTGGGTAAATAACTTCCAGACGTTTGTAACTGGTGAAGAGTTTCTTTGTTGAGCAGTGTTGGAATTTTATGTCGGTCTTTTGCATTGAATGGGGTAAGGCTGAAGAGCCCTTGAGAAGAGTATTTGCAGTAGCAGGTTATTGCATGCTCAAAAGTAATTCAGTGAAGTAGAAATAGGGTCATTTTAGTGAATATTGGATTAACAAATTCCTCACCCTTTTCTGAGTGTTACTTTGAGCTCTTGTCTGAGGTCTGTGATAACTTTTAACAGATAATGTAGAGAGGGGCAAAGTGTCTGTGTGACTGATTTTCATGAGATGGAGCCACTACTAGAAATTAGGGGCAGCAGGGTAGAAACAGCAAGAGATTCCTCTGCATGGTTCTTCATTGCTGCTTTGGTGCAGCTGTGAGTGGTCAATGTTATATCAACAGTTGCCTTTGTGTTAGCCCTCTAATTTTAGGATAGTGTCTGTTTAAATACTGCTCTTGCCTAGCATGAAAAACTTGGAAATTAATCCTGCTTAAGCAGGAGATTGGACTAGATGACCTCCAAATGTCCCTTCAAAGATAAATACTTGGTCAGGAGTGTATTAGTGACTAAGTACTAAGCAAGTGGTGGTATTTTGCTTGTCCAGGGTGTTTTGGAGTGCATTCCTGCCTGTATCCGTTGGGCAGTACTGATGGCAGACTTCTGGGAATTCCTACGAGTTTTCCTGTGCTTGAAGGTTATGGGGTTACTCTTCCTGTACACTTGTGAGCACTGAAACCTGGTGACCTGGGGAGGGCCAGAAGCAAACTTGGATCATGTGCATTCCTGTGCCTAAGTGCAGCTTCCTCTGAGCCTTTTTAAGTTGGTGTGAGGCAACGTGTGCTGGGGGCACTGGGGCTGATGGCTGTCATCGCTTTATAGCAGCTCTTCAATTTTGGCACCAATTGGGAGTGTTCATGTGGCAGCACCAAGTGTGGCAGAGTGAATGGCTTCTGTGCCCTTCAAAGTTTAGTTGTTTAGTAATTAGCAACTCCACAGGGGGAAACTGAGGGCAGGAGAGATGAAGTTCACAGCCACAGAGGGATCAAACTGGGACTGGATCTGGTTGAGAAGCACCTGGAGACAGACCCAGACTATTTGCTGTTCCTTTGTGAAAAGGAAACTGGCATGTTACAATAGCTGAAGTTGTGATTCACTGTGTGAACACACTTGCACCCTTGAATGCTGTTCTTCATGCCATAGATACATTCTTCTTTTCCCTCCACCTTGAACCCTCCTGCTAATTGGAAGCATCCCCCCTGTTTACTCAGTTGCTAACAGGATGCTTCATACCAAATAATCAGTCATGCAAAATTTCTTAGCTTGTGACACCTCTTAATGTGCTGAGGAATAATTCTTAGCTAAGAAGGGGGTACTGAGTCATCTGGAAAAATAAACAGTCCTTGGACACTTAATGCTGTTGATGCTTCCGCTAGTAGTTTTGTAACTTCAAACCTTCACTGCTGCCATGGGGTAGAAACAAACAGTGACTTCTCCCAGGAGTGATGAGTGAGTTCAGAGTTTAGGCAGCACTTTAGCACATTTTAGATGTCCTTTAAGCACATCTGGCTATGCTGGTCCTGATGCTGTCCCTTTGACAGCAGGCAGGGCCTGCACCTGTGCCTGCCTTGTTGTGAGCCTGCAGACCTGTCCTATTGCTCTTATGTCACGGTGAGGATGAGCAGACGCACCTCCTCCAGCTACCAAGGCTACCATGCCTGCTAGGAAGTAGAAATTGAGGTGACAATGGTATCTGAACTCCCCAAGTGTCCATGAAAGACAGCAGTGAGGCCAACTTGCTGCTGCTTGTTTGGGTTTTGTAGAGGGATCCAAAGGCTCCTTGTGATTGTGGAGGAAGTAGGAGCATTATTACCCACCGAGTCTGAATTTCACATGGGGAGACAGCACACCCATGTGCAGAACAGGACACAGACAGATGGTGGGCTTAAAGCAAGTCAGCATAGTTGAACTTGCTTAGAAATCTGAGCAGCAGCAAGGCCAGGAATTGGACCTTGATTGCCAGCAGCACTGTAAATGCAACAGGGCCCTGCTGTCATTAGGATCACACACCTAGGTAAGGACATGTGGCATAAACACAGCCTTTTTGGAGCCTCATTTCAGAGAGAAGACAGTGCAGGCAAACCCTCGAGACATTTAACGATCATTTACCCCGTGGAAAAGTGGCTTTTTTGTTTTAGTAAATAAACGTAAGATTTGGCTCTTGCTGTTCTCTTCCAAACTAGCCTGTAGGACAGAGTTGTTTTTCCACCTGTGCTTTGCTCAGGTAGCATCGCTCAAAATTGCTGTGGTGCACGTGTCCTGTGCTTCTCATTGTGCTCTCAGGTAACGCTGTGTAGAACAACTGCAAACCCTAAAACTTACATATGTCCCCAAGTAAAAAAACACATCAGAGAAAAAAGTAATAAAAGAGGGACTGAAGATTTAGGCTGGACTTTACTTGGTTGTAATAAGGGCTGTGGCGTTGTCTGTTGGAAGACTCTGTGGGTATTTTATTCTCCCTAGAGAAGTTAACTTTGTTTTTAAAATAAAAGTTTAAAAAATGGCTTTACAATGTATTACTATAGTTTGGCCCAAAACTCATCAGAACTGTCAGAGAGAGAGAGATGAGGTCAGTGGATTTTTAGTGTTTGCTGTAGAAAGGAGAGAAGCAGAGCACGTGTTGGTTGCACTGCCAAGGTCACAGCAAGCAGTGTCACATGGCAGTAGTTGCAGTCAGGTGGAAAGTCTTAGCTGTACCTGAGCTGGCCTGAAAGAGGGCTGGCTCTAGGTCTGTGTTGTTTCCTCCCTTCGCTTGGATCTGCCGGCATAGCCACCTGGGTCATCGCTCCCTAATGATGTTTGGGAAAGTGATCAGGATTCAGATAAGCCTTTGTGACTGCACATGCAAGCTGGTCCCCGTCAGTCTGACAGAATGAGGTTAGGGAACCGCCATAGATGTAGGCAGGGAAGAAGGAGGGTGTGGTTTTCAGTCGGAGGTTACCCTCGTAACCCAACCCTGCTGCAGTCAGGGTGGTGTACAGTGTACAGCAGCAGTGAGCCAGCACTGTAAAGTTACAGGGAACTCTTTTCTCTGGGTAGCCTGAACAGAGCAAAGCTGGCAGCGGTGTAACTGTGGTCTATAAACGGGCTGCTTAACACCTTTGTATGCTAGGAGAGAGCGTGCCCTCGCCAATGGACCTCTGACTTGTTTCTTATCTGGAAAATTGCTTCCTGCAGCTGTGATACAGCTGCCAGTCTGTAGGTTCTTTGACCTTTTGCTTGGTTTTGTAGGTAACCTTGGTAGCTTTTACAAGTAACCATGATGGCTTTTACTGGGCACTGCAGCCTCTAAACCAGTTCACATCTGAAATTCTCAAACCTGCTTCATACCTGCTTCTTGTTACATGATTCACAATGCACACAGAAGGGCCCTTACCACTGTGTGTAGGAAACTGCAATGCAGTGATACTGAATCCAGCTTGGTGTAGTATATGTGTCTGAATTACATTGCCTCTTGAATTCAGGCAGGGGTTGTAGATCTGCTTGTAGTGTGCTGCAGATGCTGCTATCACTCTGTGTCCTGTGGATTGCAGCATCTCTAAATAGTTGCTGAGGCCCTAGTGTGTGATTCATGTAAAGGAAAAAAGCAAACCAAATTCTGTCCATTTTCCAGAGTTAATAATTCTTTTGTTTCTTATGCAGGGTTGGTTACCAAATGGCTCTCTTGAATAGACGATTTGGTTTATCTTTAGCCCATCTAACCAGTGCTGTGATCCAACGACAGTTCAGGTAACTCTCAATTTTGCTTTTGCTTTCTTCAGAATGTTTCATGATTGGAAGAGATGTTGTCAAGTAGATCAAGAATAAGATACAGCATTTGTAATTCAAAAGTGTAATTAAAAAAGAAAAAAAGAAAAGAAAGAAAAAAATTAAGAAAGAAATTTCACAGTTGTCCTTTCATGGGTTGAAAAGTGAGCCCAGACACTCCATTTTCGGGTTCCTGGCAGTCTGAACTCTGCATTTTCATATGTGTGTAAGGAGACTTTTAGGCCCTTGATAGCAATACATGAGCCTGCAAGTAGAAGTTAAAAGTGTCTGTGTTTCTCATGCAAGGGCAAAAATAACAACAGCGAGCCCCTGCTAATGCAGAGCCAATTACAATGCTTAAAATTATTCAAGAGTTTCAGTTACATAGAATAAAAATAATCTGAAAAAATACTTTCTCATACTTTGCAGTGTCTATTTGGTTATTTTTCTTTGTTTGTTTCTTGTTCGAGGCTCTAGGCATTTAAAGTTTTAAATTTATGGACTTCACATTTTACAATGCCTTGCACAAAGTTTAGAGCTTAATCCCACAGTATCGTCTGCCAATTTGGGGAATCTCTATAACTCTTTGAAGGGTCAGGGCTTCAGTTTAAAGGATGAGAAATAGTCATTCCCAGGACCGTGGTCTAGAGAGGGGATTAAGACAATGCTCAGGGCTAGGTTTTGTGATAGTCCTAGGAGCTATCCAGAGGAGGTATCCAGGTCTTCCTGGCTTTCTCTGTAAGTGGGCTGCATGAGAGCTTTGGCCAATATACATTTAAAGCATATATAATTGACAATGAGAGGGAGGTGAAGTCTAGCCCATAAAGGTGAGCAGGGCTTCAAAAATCTTAATGGGAAGACCTTTTCTTTGAGGGGTATTGCTCCAAGGCTGTGGCAGAAATGAAGAAAAAAGGGAAAGAAAAAGTTCTCCCAGTGCAGTTATTCTTGTGTAGTGGTTCCTGAACAGTCACATTTATATCTGTTTGCTACTGCTGTGTTGTACACTTGGTCCCACCGAGGTTCCCTCTGCTCCTTCCTGTGACAACACTTAACTTTTTTCAGCCTCCTCCTTTCTGCCTTCCCTGTTGTGTGGCCACAGATGGCAGGCAGAGGAGAGAGTGTGGTGTACTGCAATCCTGCCAGGGGATGGGATGGTGTGCTGGCTTGAAAGCAAAACCAGTGAGAGACTCCAAGTCAGAAATACAATTTAANGGCACATCTTACATTGTAACCTAGAACGGATGGGATGAGATGGGATAGGATGAGGTGAGATGGGAGAGGGTGGCTGCTTGCAGGGATTAGTGACCTCAGAGAGAGGAAAACTAAAGTGGGTCTCTACTGTGGGAAACAGATCTTGAAAGGCAGTGCTTGACCTCTGGAGCAGTTGGACTAATGCATACTGACTCCACCGGCCTTCCTTCACCAGGTATAAAAATACCTGCTTCAGCTGATGTCCATCCACGCCATGTTTGGTGTGTATGCTCTTCTTTTAGGTTGCTTTGCAAATACAGGCCCTTCCTCTTTGACAAGGGATGATGGTCCCTATTTACTTCACACGCTTCTGAAAAACAGGATGAATGCTTAGATTGCTTCTGTATGCTGTCACTGAGTAGTTCAGTGGCAGCAGGTTGGCATTCCTGCAGCTCTGGCCAGAATGTTTCTAGTACCTCACTGCAAAGCAATTGTTTAGCAGCAGAAAGGATTTTCCTGCATTTCCAGTGGTCTGTGTTTGGGTGTCCTTTGAAGACAAGCAACAAACCACTGGAGTTTGAGCTCACTGAATAAAAGAATAATGGTTTCTGTAAGGAAGTATGTTCCTGCTGTTCCCAAGTATATTCAGAGTCAGACCTAACAATTTAGTATTGTGCAGTTTATTTATGTTGTTTCTTACTCCTGGAAAACAAGCAATACAGAAGAGATTGTGTCTCTCTGGATTCCTTTCACATGGGGAAGGTGGTGATGTCTTAGATTCTAGTTGGGAACAGCTCAGCACAGCCACAGCAGGACCTCAGAGGTCTTACTGAGAGCAAAAAAACTGTGAGACTCACAGACTGCACTGAAAGGAGGGTTGGTCTTAAAAGTCCTTAGTGCCAGAGACTGTGTGCAAGATTGAAAGAGCATGCCTTGAGGCTTAGCTTCTGCAAGCTGTTTGAAACAGAAGTGAGCACTTTTTTTTTGCTTCTAGATTGAAGCTGGATCATCTGCAGTTGCTAAAAAGTCCATGATATGCAAGCCACTCTTCACACCATCTTTTAATTGTGTTTTGGAGTAGAAAGGCCATTTTATATTTGACATTTAGTAAAGAGTGTGCAAAGCCCAAAGCAGCATCTGGCTTTCAAAGAGCATGGTGAATGCAGTCAATGTGTTACCCATATGGTATGTATTTCTTGCTGGCGCCTTCTGAGTGGCTTGTGTAATGACAAGATTCTGTGCTGGGTTTTCCTTTGCTCCCCAAGGACTATTGAAGCGATCTGTCTCTCATTCTCTCCTGTCTTTTGGTAGCATCACTGGCGCATGCCAAGCAATACAGAAACTAACCCGCGTACGAGTGGTGGACAACAGCACCTTGGGGAACACGCCCTACCACCGGCCACCAAAGTGTATCCACGTGTATAACAAGACTGGAGTTGGCAAAGTCGGAGATAAGATCCTTCTGGCTATCAAAGGAGAAAAGAAGAAGGCTTTAATTGTAGGGCACAAGATGCCTGGCCCCACCATGACGCCTAGATTTGATTCCAACAATGTGGTACTCATTGAAGATAATGGAAATCCAATAGGGACTAGAATAAAAACACCAATACCCTATACACTGCGAAGAAGAGAAGGCGAGTTCTCCAAAGTATTGGCCATTGCCCGCAACTTTGTGTGAATGCTAAGAGAAGTCTTCAGCAATCCTTTTACATCCTTTCATACAGTAGCTGTTCCTTGGTCCTATTCCAGAAACTGGTGAAACATGAATAAGCTGATGTTCATCAAGAATCTCTCCTCCCCTTTAAGAATTTCAAGCAACTAATTTAAATATTGAAATAGTTTCTTTTTCTCCAAAAGAAGGTTGATTTATTTCACAGAACACCTGCAGTATGTTTGGGAAACAGTGCTTCACCCTTACTCCTGCTGTGGTGTTAATCTGGTTTGTCATCATTAAAATGAGAACATGAAAATCCTTGTCCTGTATTGTTTGTACTCTCTTTTCCCTATTTCTGCATTTCCCAGTTCCCAGGAGCAAGACTCAATCCCTGGCCCAGTGATACTCGGGGTCTACAAAATGGATTCACAAGTAAGAGAGTAGAAGAGATACATAATGAACTATGGGGGCTTCGGGCACATTCAATGAAAAGACTAGTTTCTGTCTTTGCCTAAGAGAAGTATTTAGAAACAATTAGAATAAGGAGGGCATGGTGGCCTGCATCGTCAGTGGTGTGTGCCTGAACACAGCATACCAGAGATTGGGAAGCAGAAGTAGGAATGGGAGCTGAAGGGGGAGCCAGAGGGTGAGCTGAGATGCAGCCTGTGCTCTCCACCTGACCAACCCCTGAAAATTGTGTTCTCAGACTAATGCAAGGGCTGGGTTCAGATTGAAAGGTCCACAGAAAGAAGCTTCCTTTTGGACTGCTTCTTGGGCCATTGTCGGACATCATCCTTGATGGGCTATTGCTGAGGCTGGCTGTTGTCCAGTTTCCTAAGCTTAGGCACGGCAGTGGGCAAATGCTGCTCAGTTGCTTTCAGGACTGGTTGGGATCCAGGAGCCGAAGAGCTGCTTACCTATGGAGCTGAGCAGAGAAACTTGGTACTCCTGGCCAGTGAAGGGACATCAGTGCAGAGCACTCGTAGACATAGCAGTGCTGGGGAAGAGGGTGCAGGGGGTGCAGTCAGCAGGAGTTAGGCCAGTTCATCACAGGTTGGGTGACAGTCATGGCTAGTTGCTCCTTGCCCTTCTGCCTCCTCTTCCTGTTATTCTGGGAAAGCTCCTTACTTTGACCCTGCATTGCCTCTGTGTGAAGATCTAAAGAATGCAGTGCTGAGCTGTTGCACACTCCAGTTACTCCTTGCAGATGTATCTACCCCATGGTCGCCACTGTGAAATCCCCATTGTCCCCGGAAAAAGTGAGTCCTGGATCCCCTCAAACTCCATTACTCCAGGTAACATACAAAAGATTATACTCTAGGTTTAATTTCAATATTAACCTTTAAGTAATGACACTGTCCCACTAAGTAAAACTTCCCTGTGAACTCAGTTCTGTGGGAAAGCAGAATCATCTGCCGCTGGCAGCATGTTCCTTGTTTGCTGTTGTCCATGGGCCAAGGAATGTTGGATCTGCTGCTCCAAGTCCTCTACGCCCCATGGCCATTACCTTTAAACCCTGGGCTTGTCTCCTCCATAGGTGTCTGCCCAGTGGCACAACAGCAGAGCAGATGCTCGCCTGGTTGAAGTCAGTGTTTCCAGTCAATCTGAGTGCAGTCAACTTCCAGGAGGAACTCTGTGTGCCCGGAGATGTTTTTGCTGTTTTTCTAAGTGGGACAGTGAGCAAACTGTGGCAGTCACAGCGATAAGTGTGACTGGCCTCCCTCCCTTCCATGGGGTTTGCCTCGGTGGCACAGCCTGATGTCTCGGACATTGTCCATCACCTTTTTTTTTCATGGTTAGATTTGTTTCTGGATCATATTTGGAGTAAAAAAAATGCTTTTATGCATTTTTAGGGGAAGTGTTTATGCCACTCAATTGGTCTGTGATCTTGCTTTAGGAAACCTTCTGCAACTTTTGAAACTTCTCTGATAAACACATAAATACTTTTATAATTTTTTAATAAATCATAAGCCAGTTGAAAGGTCTGTCCCAGCCTTCCTGCAAATGGAAGGAGCTCAGCCTTCCTTAATGTAAATGCTTTTGAAAACAGAAGAGGAAGATGCCTTCCATTAACACAGTGCTGGAGAATAGAATTTGAAATAGCGCTTGTACGGGGTATTTTGTTTCTGTGCACAGTCTGTGGGTAGAGCCGAAGCGGGGTTCACCCCAGCTGAATTCCTCATTCCTGCCTAGCCTGGTTTATAACTTGTCTGAAGGGACACTTTACTGTGAGATTTTTGCTTGGCAACAACTCCAGCCTCAAAGCATCAACCAGCAGGACCTGGGCGCCTGCAAACAATCCTTGTTTTTCTTGTCCTGACCATAGGGGCTTATGAATCTCTCATGGGATACCAGACCCTGCTGTTTGGATATTAAACATTTCACATAATATTTGCTAATAACTTTCTAGCATTTTGCTGAGGAAGAGGTCATGGGGAGAGGGCACGAGAGGAAGCAAGCAAGACAATGCAGCATACTTGAGATTAAAATGTGAAGTGATGCTTTAGTTCTAAGTAAACTGATACATGTGGAACTAAATCCTTAATCTCAGAGCTTAATAAGTAGACATGCAGACAGCTAAGCTAAGCATATCCCACAGTGCGTCTCCTGCAGTTTTTACCTGTCTTCCCTGATGAGGAATATAGTCTCAGCAGAAATCCCTTGCCCATGTTGACAGCTCTGTGCTTGGCAAATTCCAGGTGCTGCCTGTAGCAGTATCTCTCCAAGAGAAAAGGGTCAGGCTTGTGGATGAGCCCATAGCTTGCTGCCACCCATCCTACTGACGTGGGCCCTGCCATGGCTGCAGGATGGTCAGCCCCTGCTGCTCCGGCTGCAGGCAGGGGCAGATGGATGGGGCCTTGCCCAGGCTGATGTGAGTTCTCCAGGCTCTCCATCTTTTCCTTTGAGCAGACCCTACTCAAGTATCCTCGTTAGCAGGTCGCTTCTTTTGTTTCTGCACGGGGGATAATACCTGCTTGCTCTCAACTTCGAGGCTGCGCTCGGTTCTGTTCCAGAGCCTTCTGAGCAGTGAGCCAATGCTGTCTTGGGAGCAGCTACTGGGTTTCCTGGCTTCTTTGGAATTCACTGAGGCTCAACTCTATCCAAATGGGAGGATTTTCCTATTGCATCCATCCTACTAGGAAAGCAGATGTGATTTCCTCTCTGTGTAGCAGTTCTTCCTGCAGGTCCTTTTCTTAAAGGATGGCTACAGGCAGGTGGAATGATGCCCTCAGAGGAGGGAAGAAAAACCAAAATGCTTCATATCTTGGCTGCTGCCAGAAGGTCATTCTCTCCTCTGGTTTGTTATTCTGCCATTAACATGATTCTATATCATAAATGAAAGAAGTTTCCAGCATGACACATGCTTAGCAAGAGTTCTCTCATCTCCTGTGCAGCTTCTGGGGGAGTTTACCTTCTGCAAAGGGAAGGGGAAGCCAAGGGCAGAGTCCTGGGGTCTTCTTGCCTCATTACAAATGTGCCCCCCATTCAGTTCCAGCTGGGTCCTTGGGTTAGTGTGCATTCCCGTGCATTTGGATATAGGATTTGCATCAGCTGGAGCTCCCAAGAGGGTGCCTGTTTGCTGGTGATGGTGGGGACTTCGTGCCCAGACATTCTTCCATGGGAGTTGGGGAAGCGGTGTCTTTTTTTCGGGCATCCTGGATGGGTAGGGAGAGATGGCCTTTGGGAAGATGCTTGCCCATGAAAGACATGTGATGAGGCCGGGGTCTGGAAAAAGACAGGCAAGCACTGGGGATTTACTGGCCGTGAGAAGAGGTGTCCCTGAAAGGAAGCGGGCGAGACAGATTATCGTGGAAGGATGCAGCAGGGAGCTGATGTCTTCCATCTGCTTGGAGGCTGAGGCTGGGAGGCAGGCGGCCCCGTCTCGTGGCCCTGTGCCAGCAGGGTGGATGGACCCCAGAGCTGGGGGAGGCAGCTGGTGACTTTGGGGGCCGGGAGGAGGGGGAGAGAGCCGAAACCTCGGCCGGACCGGGGGTGAGGCAGCCGGAGCCGGGCCGCCTGGCTGGGCGGGCAGGGCTGCGGGCGCTGAGCTAGCTGCACATCCCCGAGCGGGAGGCTAGATGGCAATGTGGGCGCGGTGGTGTGCCCGGCAGCCTGTCCCATGCCCCA
>VYZR01063586.1:0-15425 GCA_013400675.1 Oxylabes madagascariensis
TGTGTGTGTCCCCGCGGCATTCCCGCCCCGCACGGCCCCGGGAGCGCTCCCACCGCCCCGGCACTGCCGCCCCGGAATTGTTCCATCTAAATCACCGGCTCACAGCGGCAACAGAATAAGGAAAAAAAAAAAAAAAAAAAAAAGAGGCAATTACTCCCTCTACACCTAAGTTTTGCCAAAACACAGCATGTGTCCAGTTTTTTTATTCTTTTTTTTTTTTAAGTTGAAAATGAAAATACTGTTTCTTAAAAGATACGCTGAGAATACCCATGGCACAGCCGTGTTTGAAAAACATTCACCAAACACATCAGGACCAACTAACTTCAACACGCTGCTGGCTGCTCGCTCTGATTGCTGCCACACTCGATTTGAAGTTCCACGGGCTCCCTCTAAAAATATGCTAATCTGCAAACATTTACAGAAGGCACGGACTTCCCGGTGGCAGTATAGAAAGTTTAAATTGTGTAAGTAAATATATGCACATAAATTGCGAATAATAAAACTTTTCAGTTCAGTGAAAAAGCAAAAAAGAAATCTACTCAAAAAAAAAAACCCAAAAAAAAACACACAACACAAAAACCCACCACCAAACAAAAAACACACACCAAAACCAAACTATAAATACCCCATCACAACAACAGCAACAAACCCCAAATGACCAAATACTGGGTTTGGTTTAGGCCTTGATCTTACAAAAAAACCCGCCCAACAACAAAAAGCAAACACAAACCTCCACCTCAAACCAAGCAAGCAACCAACAAGAGAAATAAAAGGAAATTTAACTTGCCATAAAAAATAAAATGCAATTTATACATAATCCTTTTGCCCTAACAATAGCTGTCACTTGTAAGAAAGCCTTAAAAAAATTACTGCAAAGCTTTAACTGCATTGTACAAACACAAATTCTACTTTCTTGCAAAATATGCTCATGTAAATAATGATAACTCAATTCTGGAGTTGTTCAATGTGAGTTGAAAAACCTTCTTGTCATGGAAAATATGCGGCTGATATTTAGGAAGGTTTTCCTGTAATTAACTCCCCCTTGAGGATTTTCAGTTAGCAGCAGTAAAATTACCATCAGTGTACTAACACACACCACATGCACTCTTAGTCACTGCCCCAGCAGCACTCTCTTGAAGATCAAAAAAAGTAAAATAGAACAAAACCACCTCAAGATGAAGTCCAAGATAATAAATTATTTTCTTTTCTTTTTTCGGTCTTTTTTTTTTTCCTTTAATGCAGGCAAACTACATTTGTTGTTTCAAAAAACCTCATCTGCACTGTACATACCTGCCATTTGTTGCTTCCTCTACTAGAATCTGTAGATACTGAAGATGCTGATTTCAAACTAGCTCTCTACTATTTTTATTTAAGACTGAATTCAGAGCCAAGATCAAAGGTTAATACTTTTATACTTAGTACAACTTGTCTAAAATGTTATTGTGTCCTTCAGTCCTTAAGAAAAAATAAAATCAGTACAGCAGCTTCCAAACCAAAGACGACTGGATAACAGAAATATTGCCCTATCTTTTTCACTTCCTCAGATTTTAATTCTTTCCCCAACTACGGATATTCCGCTGATTCAAAACCATACATCTTATGTATGTGTCTTTTTCAATAGGAAATTTTAGACCCTGAATTATTTTAGTCCATTTTTGTAAACTTTTGTCATCTTTTTGCATGTGATGTTAGCTGCCAATATTTCCTGACATGTATGAAACGTGTGTTAAAGTTAAATACAGCTTAAACACAGGCACAGGAAGATGCCTGTCTACACACCTGCAGACACCAGCTAGTGGAAGGCAATGAGACATCACACCCTGTACCAGAATCTGCTTTTTCTGTACTGATGTAAAAAAAGCAAATCTGCCTTTTCTGCGCTGATGTGCATAAAATACTACATCTGCAATCAACAGCCTCATGCTTACATGTGTATCTGCACATAACAGAATATATTCCACACGGATTCATCTATTCTTCTGTAGATAAATGCACAGGTGTAAGTAGGCCATGGTCTAGGTCCCTTTATATATTTACTGGTTAGAGAGATGTATGATGGAGCATGACATCACTCCAATCCCACATCAGCACGGAGTTATATTACACTGCATTTCATATTTCAGGTTACCAACCCTGCTCTGCCTTCTCTAACCACTCTGCCAGGCCTGCCTATGTTGGTGTGACCAGAGCCGCTGGCTCCAACCCTGCAGCTCTAAGCACAAACTCCCACACACCTTTCCAAGATCAAGATCTCCAGGCATGGCCTATGTACTGCTCTGAACACAACAGTCTGATAGCACACAACTCTTTTTTTTGTTTGTTTGTTTGTTTGTTACTGGTAATTATACCAGGAAAAGCAATTCAAGGAAAAGGTGCATTAAATAAAACCTTACTATGTATTTGTTTTCTTTTACAAAGGGCTCCCAGAAGCTCCCCTCTACTCTCTCTATTTCTTTAAAAACATAACAATGGAAAAACCGATCACTTTCAAACCAAGCTTTTAAAATATTATCTTTATGGCTTCTTTTTCATCCTTCTAGCTGAGGCAAAGCAAACTAACCAGTTGACTGCAATACTGGAGATGATCACCTGCTGGTCCCTTGCAGCCACAAAGCCCTGAACTCCACCTACTGCCTTGAAGGAAACGCTACAGACTGTTTTAATCCCCCTGTCCCCAGATTTCTAACAAACATCAATTAAAACCCCCAATAAATCACTTTTTAAAAAGCTTGATAAAGTATTTTCTAGCAGCTAAAGACTCCCTCATGAATATTGTATTTTGGGGTCAATTTCAAAATACCAACAGGTTTACCTTTTTTTTTTTCCCCTCCACATTTATACAAGCACTTTTGGTTCCATTTCTATACAGTAGATGACAGGAAGAATAGAAAAGAGTTAACTCCTTCCATCCCAAACTTTCTACCACAGCACCTTTACCTCTCTTTCCTTTCCCCACAATACACCATTAGACTGACTTTTATAAATAGCCAGTTTGGAAGGATCTTTTTTTTCCCCTTTTCCCTTTGAAAAATTACCTAAAGCCTTTTTTTCCCAAGCAAGTTAATGTGAACTTGGGAATGGCAATTAAATTGTCAGAATTAAAAAATTTGTTTTTAACTAGAAGGTAGCCAGAAGTATAGTCATGGGGCTGGTATTGATTGTCTGAACAGAGAACATTAGTCTTCAGGTATTTATTCTGCCACCTCTGCACCAGAGGTTCTCCTTCAAATCAAATCAATCCTTGGAAAAGATTGGTTCTTGCTCCTAAGACACATAACTAGGCTGCAACAGAGCTGATTGTTGTTCTCTCTAGGTTTTACTGAACAATATCTAGGCTTCCAAATGTTTCCGAATCATTTTCACAGTTGCAGATTGGGATGATTCTTACACTCTGAGTTCTCTGGGGTGGAGAATACATCTGGTTGTATTTGAAAGACACCAAGCAGTTGATAATGTGTATCTTCTAATGCAAGTGAGCTAAAATCCATGTTATCAAGCGTGGTTACTGCTTGTACTGTTCCATTATTTATGCATTATTTTCCCCTGCCTCCCTTTTGGCAAAATCCCTTATGTCCAATTTCAGGTTTTGGTCTGTGATGTTTTTTAAAAAAACTTAAATAGGCAGTAGGGAACCTTTTATACATTATCTAAAAATGCTTTTGCTTCAGAGGCATGTAAAATTAATTGAAATGGAATAATTAATGATAAATTATTGATATGAAATCATAACATACTTGGGCAAATGTTCTGCAAATTGTAGGGGTATCTATATCATGAAAGTCTGGTTCCAAAAAATCTGAGAACAATTGGAATTCCTGGGATAAAATTGGCTAATATTAGAAGTTAATAAACACAATTCAGAAAGAAATGGATCAAGTGGCCACTCCAGTTGATCTTTTTGACAACTGTGCCTTCTAAAACTCAAAAAAAAAAAACAACAAAAAAACAACCAAAAAACCAAAAAACAAACCCAAACCAAACTAGAAATAACACACCAAGAAAGTCAAATCCAAAATGAAACAATAAAAATCCCAACTATCTTTGCTCTCCTGTACATTGTATACAGTTTCCCGCTAAACTCGAATTTGTACTTTGGTCATCTATTTTACACCTTGCCAGTGGAAGTTCTTGGAAAAAGACAGTTGAATGTGTACACACACTCAGGCAGATAACAACTATCTATAATTTCAGAAATCACATTAAATAATGACTTAGGGTAAACTAAAGTATTCACTGCATAGATAAAGAAACAGAAGGACAACAGATAACAAAGGCAGTATGAAAATACGGAATAAAACAACATCAGAAAATTAAACACAATAGAAGACTGTTAAGGATGTCAAAATCTGAATAGAAAGGCAGACAGAAGACAATTAGGTCTATTTAAATTATCAGAGTTAGTTACCAGCTATGCTTATTAGATACTTCTGAAACAGGGCTACTTTTATTCATTCTTCCTTTGTATTGACAAAAATTGTTGTCCTGTCAATTACAAAGTGATTGTAAGCCACAGCCCTTGAAATACAACATGGATTAGTCAAAATATCACATTAGTATGAAATATGAATAATTGTATTACTGTGTCTTTACTTGTGGAAGAATTAGTTATGCAAATTTAAATGGTTGCTCTAAATATTTTTCAGTAAGAATAAAGATATTTTTAAAATTTTGATAAACAGCATAAAGATTAAATATGAAAATACAACTATAATACATCAAACTGTGACAAGATCTATTTAACTTAAAGTACACATAATATTAAAGGAGAGGTAAGTTGTTGTTCATTCACGGAGTATTAAACAGAAAAAACTAGTGCCCTGAGGTCCATGGTATAGGAACAACACATAGTAATAAGAACAACAACCCCAAAGCAAAAAGTGGGTTAATTAATTCTACATCTTGTTCTTCTTTCTATAGTCAAAGATGTAGGGCTCTACAAACATTGCTTTCAGATCACTTTATTGACTATCCTCCGTATGGTCATTTATTTCAGAAGACCGATGTCACATTTGGCATTATATCAGCTGACATATTGTAGACATTTTCTCCCAGAAATGGCTCTTTAAGGCTGAGTGCAAGAGGTTAAGATGCCTGACGGAAACCAACTTTATGACACTGACGTTCTTCTACATTCATACAACACTCTTAACAATCTAAAATTAGCATAAAATATATCCCTCACACACAGTTTCTGTGGACATACGTATGCACGTGTGTATGTATACACAAGCTAAAAAAGAAAAAAAAAAACCAACCCCAAACTAAATTTAAATTATTTGCACCATGACTTGTGCCTTGAAGGTGAAGGGTACTCAGCTTTAATTACAAGCAAATTATTTTTCAGTACCAGACTTTTCTACCTTATCAGTGTACCCTCAAAGACATAAAATTCTGTATTAAACCCCGAAGTTCACTGGTTTTGCTTGCTTGTTTATATTTTGATTTACTATAGAATTCTCAAACTGACTATTGTATTAGTTTGGTAAATACATTCCCATCTAGAATGGACATAGCACCTTATATCTGACAGATCCCAGATTACGAAATGAGGATTATTAACTGTAAAAAAAAAAAAGCAATCTCCTTTTTTAAAAATCACCAGGTAGAAATGATCATTACCATTTTGCTGCTTGAGCAACACATTGCACATCAGCTTTTGCTACTCTTTTTCTCGATATCAAATTCTTGCAGAAAAACTTGAGGACTTAAGCAAAGAAGTGTTGTTGTAGAAGTATTATTTCTCTTTTAATACATCTGTAACAACAGGCAGATATATGCTAACTGAAATAATTGGTGTGGATTTTGGAAAGGAAACATTCTTCTGAAGTTACTCAAGTATCAGTGGGTAATTCACATGGAAATCTAGCCGGGGATTAATGGCAAAATTGCATCCAATTTTCTTCTGCCTAGTGAGGACTGTAACTGTTGTATGCAAGGTATGCACAACGTGCCAGGCCAGCGGGGATGGAAAGAAGGGGCTCAGCAAACACCAACGCTGCTGCCGTGAAGGAGCGGCCAGGTCACCTCTGTACGGAAAACACGCCTGAAACGCAACGCCAAGAGCCTTCGCTTTGGGCCCATTTGCTAGCATCCCACCAGGACGAAGGCCCAGCCTTTCCCACCACGTTCTGTAACCTGCTGCCGATGGCAGGAGGCAGATTTTACACTGACCATGCTCTCCGGCTGCCCTGAGTGTCGCTTCAGGATGTGTCGATCCGAGGGGGTTACGCACAAATCGTCGCCGGCGCCGCAAGTCATCTTCCCAGTAGTCGAGGCGCCAGAACTCACGAGGACGACTACAATGAAACAGAGGAGCCACATATGTTAGCAATTATCAACCAGCATGGTAGCGCTGAATTTCTGCATAAAGCTCTCCTTGTTTGCGCTGCTTTCGCCTTTTTTTTCCTAACCTCCCCCCCTTTCTGCAATCTTTTACTTAGGTATGTCCTTGAAAATAACAATATCACCTTCCAGTCTAAGGAACTCCTTTCCCTTTTTTCTTGGAAGGTGAAATGAGCACTAAATACATCATTTTGAAATGAATTGCTGACAGTGTGATCAGTTTCCCCACACTCTAGTGGCATGTGCTCCGATTTCAGCCTCATTTCAGCCTCAGCAGGGCACCTTTCTCAGTGACTGCATTTATAAACCAGAATAGGGAAAAGGCTATTATAAATATGGTATAGCATTACCTATATTAATCAAAGTCTGTCCCCCTTCATTTTTCTTCCTAATTTGTGCCTTTTTGCACAAGGTCAGTAAATCATGCCATGAATTCTTGGTCCAGAAAGTGTTAACTTTAATGAATACCTCAGTTACATGGTTATGTATGTGATAATAAAATATTACTCTGTTTAGATGTGCAGGAATTTAATTAAAATAATCTCTTAAAATATTCATTACATTTAGCCCCTGAGGCTTAGAACAACACAAGAAAATGCATTTCTTTTCCATTTACTGTTTTTAAATAAACCATTCCAGGAGAGTGAAACGGCAATCTATTTTCAAGCAAATCAGATTGCATTTCTGGTTTATGTAGTTGTGTTTTTACATTTAATTAAAAACTACATGTTATGATGTGTAATAATTGCTACATAGAAAGCATACTTTCAAAAAATTACATCTAGAAAAGGTTATATCAAATTCATTATTTTCCATTTTACGCTCCAAATATACGTAGATCTTTTTAATACGGTCATATATAAGTGCCAGTTACTATCTGTTTAGATGATCATGAATGAATGCCGCTGTAAAACAGTATTTTAGTCCAGAGAATGTAGAGAAAATGCCAATTTCAGGTATGGCAAATAAACAAACAGAAAATACCTGAGGCATAGAATAGCCATGATACCCTGAAAACATGTATGTTCAGATTAAAAAACAAGGAGTTTGTTTGTTTACAGAGCCAGTATTAAAACAATAGATGAAAATGTAGATATACGTTCCATTTCAAGAGCTAATAGAAAGTATACCTGTCAACGCTGACAAATGAATAGGCACAACTAATTTACAGATCACAATGTTAAAAACACTTGGTATCTACATTCATTCAGAAATTAGTTTTTTATTTAAGATAAATAAAGGTTTCAAACAAATGTAGTAACAAAAGCGAGAATGATTTGCATAACACTGCTCTCAGACATGATTTGTAGATATTAAAAATTCCAACCGAAAGTAATTTTATCAAAATGGAGACTGTCTTTGCTTTCTTCATTAAAATTCTATGCCTATTTCTAACACCAAAGAAAAGGCAGTGTTAGCCTTCATCTTCCTAATTTCTTAATTTCAGAAAAACACTGAAGTATTGGAATCAAATTCCTCTGTATCTTATTTTCACACTTGTCTGTATTGCAGTCACACTAAAATTGGGCTGCTCTGATTATAAGGCCCAATGATTTTGGAATAATTAACCAAAGAAAAACTACAAAATACAGGAAGATATGGGTTTATTCAAAGGTCGATTAATAACTTAAAATTCTCCATTAGTGATTATAGAAAAAAGGCAGAACACAGCTGGCTATGTGCATGCCTTTGATAGTCGTAGAGCATGGATAGGCACTTCATCATTCTGCCTTCCTACATTTATCTGTTAAAATTATTATCAAATATCAGCCAGGATGCAGTCGTGAATCACAGCCTGCTCCTCGTCTTCAGGGGAATGATACAATGAGGGTCTATTCATCAGGGTGGCAATCGGCACGAGTAATTAGTTCCCTGGACTGGGATCTCCTACAAAGCTTATTTTCAGTCGGCACCACAAACATATGACAACGAAAAGCTAATGGAAGCCGCTAAAATTTGTTAACCTCTTCTGCCATCAATCCTTCTGGTGTTCTGGGCTACAGTATTATGCAAAGATGGTAAATTATTAATTTGTCATTCATCTACCCCGCCGCAGTTTTGATAGAATTAAGTGATGCCATTCTTCTGGATAACAATTACAATTATAGCGCATTACAAAACTATGCTAAAATTATTAGGAAAATAGGTAACAATGATCAGGCATGAAATATTATCCTGAAACATAATATATCTTTAGTCGCTTCCTTTTTTTTCAGTTCTGCATGCGAAATTTGCATAGGATTCTATCTCGTTCAGTGGTGCACTGATTATTCACACACAACTACGTAACCACTATCAGACTGTGCATTTTAGTATTTGTAAGTATTGGTAACCACCGCATTATTAGGGGGGGAAAAAAAATCATCCACTCTTCACACATAGAAAAATATCCAACAAAACCCCACAAAACCAAAAATAAATACCTGTGTTGACTAATTGTTACAAGGGAGCCATTTTTGAGAGCAGCTACTGGGAAAAATGGGTTTTTGAACCAATATAAACCAGTACACCACACAGCTACGTCAGCACACCGCCTTACTAGTAAGAGCAATTAACCACTGCAGCCCCATCCCCAAAAGGCAACGCTGTACCATGCTTTGTACCTCTGCAACCAGGGGGAGACAGACAAATATTGCTCTGGTTTGGGCAGAACTGACTGCTGGCAGACTGAAGGACTGTGAAGCAAAGGGCCAAGGAGGCAGATTTTGGGGACACTACAGCATCTACAGGGGACAGGTGACAAGAGAAGCTCCTGTCCCTGCAGTAAAGGCTGCCATATGGACTGAAGGTGCTATATGGACTGGATCGATGAATGTAAGTACTCAATTAGTCTAAGTGCAAGAGCAACATCGCTCAGGGGATCGGGGATTTATGAATTATAAATCATATTATTTGCATAGATTTGTCAGGGCCCCCTCCAACATGACACACAGTAATTAGTGGTTCCTTAGTAACAATATTGACTGAACAGAAACAAAGCTTTTACATTAAGTGTTTTATTCAAATAGCATTACCATTATATAGCATCATTTTTCCAATAGTTTCCCAAATTACCAGGCTATGTACTCAGAATTGAGAGAAAACCTTCCTCTCATTCCCATCCACCTAACTTCACTGTACAGAGATGAGATCAAATTTTAAATTACTAACATAACCCATTTCCTCAGGATTTTGAGTCATGAAAAAGTAAGTCACTTCATTGTGGGCAGTGAGGATAAGTCTAAATCCTAATTTATCTCCACTCTCAGAACAAGAAACCTGTATTTCCTACCGGTTTCAAAGATTAGGACAGTTGGAGACAAAACACACCAATTGCTGTACTAGTTTTATTATGGTGTCCTAACAAAGGTATTTTAGGCATGAAAACTACCTATTAGCCCTCATACCCTTATAGATTTAAACTGAATCTAGGCCATACCAGAGAACAATGAGAGGATCATGCAACTGCTGAAGAATTACTTCTTGTAGTGTCTTACCCACTGTATATTTCAAGATACTCTGCCATCCCAGAAAAGAAACAGTCAACACACCAGTGTGGGTTGCAAAGGGACTGAGTGAGGTAGGCAAGAGGAAAGAAAATGCAAACCTACAAAAGCCACATTCTGGGAGGCCTTAGGGCTGTACTCAAGCTACCAGTTAGGTGAGAATGGATTTTAGCACACCACAGAAGCTCCCATTCAGATCCTTAGATAAGTGAAGTAGCAAATAAACAAATACAGAACAGAGAAACAAAAAATTTAAAGAAAGGCAAAAGAGCACAGGATTATAGAAATCGTCACAGATAGAGGATGGCTAGAGCTCTAAAAGACCTCCTCTATCTAGAAGGCTTTTTAACCTTACAGGCAAGAAAACTCACTTCCACAAAAGGCAATCAAAACTAACTTAAAAGCAGAGAAGCCTGCGTGAAGATACCAAGATAAATTTTGAGATTGCACACTCCTTGTCAGAACTCTAACTATAGAGTTAAGCAGGTGAGTCAATTTCCAAACTTAATCAATCCTTGGTCTCTTCACTAAGACCATCAGCAAGGCAATCAATCAGTGATGACAATTCCTAAGGTGTAGATGCTCAGACACAGAGACTTAGGCTAAATTAGTTTCATAGCCAAAAACAGAGTGGCAACACCGCTCATGCATCAGGAAAAACAGTACAGATCTGAAAGGAAATCTAAAAGAAGGCAGCTCCACGATTTCTCCATCACGAACTGTGTGTCTACTCCAACTTCCGGTTATAATTTATTACACACTTTGGTTGCAATGGTTCATGAAATGCACAATATGTGCTCCTTCTAAATTACACAAAAAAGCAACCAAAGAACACAAATAGTGGTGCCCAACTTTAAAGGAAAGATAAACCAGATTACTTTAACACTGTTCAACAACACTTCTTGGTCTACATCTAGGTAACTTTTGTTTCCATGTAAAATGTTTCAAGAACTCAGATCAGATATCTTCTGCAATAGACACGAATATTTTTCTCAAAAAAAGCCAAAAAACAAAAACCGATAAAAACACCAACAATAAGCATTTGCATTTGAATCACAGAATCATAGAACTGTTTTGGCTGGAAGGGACCCTAAGGATCATCCAGTTCCAAATTCCCTGTTGTAAGCAGGGACACCTGCCACTAGACCAGGTTGCTCAAAGCCCCATCCAACCTGGCTTTGACCACTTCCTGGAATGGGGCATCCACAACTTCTTCTGGGCAACCTGTACCAGTGCATCACCATCCTCACAGTGAAGAATTTCCTCCCAATATCTAATCTANAAAAGACCTCCTCTATCTAGAAGGCTTTTTAACCTTACAGGCAAGAAAACTCACTTCCACAAAAGGCAATCAAAACTAACTTAAAAGCAGAGAAGCCTGCGTGAAGATACCAAGATAAATTTTGAGATTGCACACTCCTTGTCAGAACTCTAACTATAGAGTTAAGCAGGTGAGTCAATTTCCAAACTTAATCAATCCTTGGTCTCTTCACTAAGACCATCAGCAAGGCAATCAATCAGTGATGACAATTCCTAAGGTGTAGATGCTCAGACACAGAGACTTAGGCTAAATTAGTTTCATAGCCAAAAACAGAGTGGCAACACCGCTCATGCATCAGGAAAAACAGTACAGATCTGAAAGGAAATCTAAAAGAAGGCAGCTCCACGATTTCTCCATCACGAACTGTGTGTCTACTCCAACTTCCGGTTATAATTTATTACACACTTTGGTTGCAATGGTTCATGAAATGCACAATATGTGCTCCTTCTAAATTACACAAAAAAGCAACCAAAGAACACAAATAGTGGTGCCCAACTTTAAAGGAAAGATAAACCAGATTACTTTAACACTGTTCAACAACACTTCTTGGTCTACATCTAGGTAACTTTTGTTTCCATGTAAAATGTTTCAAGAACTCAGATCAGATATCTTCTGCAATAGACACGAATATTTTTCTCAAAAAAAGCCAAAAAACAAAAACCGATAAAAACACCAACAATAAGCATTTGCATTTGAATCACAGAATCATAGAACTGTTTTGGCTGGAAGGGACCCTAAGGATCATCCAGTTCCAAATTCCCTGTTGTAAGCAGGGACACCTGCCACTAGACCAGGTTGCTCAAAGCCCCATCCAACCTGGCTTTGACCACTTCCTGGAATGGGGCATCCACAACTTCTTCTGGGCAACCTGTACCAGTGCATCACCATCCTCACAGTGAAGAATTTCCTCCCAATATCTAATCTATACCTGCCCTCTAAGTGTGCAGCCATCTACCCTTGTCCTGTCACTCCACGTTGTTGTAAAAAGTCCCCCTTCATCTTTCTTGTAGCCCCTCTAGGTACTGGAATGAGCTGTAAGGTCTCCCTGGAGCCTTCTCTTCTCCAGGCTGAACAGCCCAAACTCACAGCCTTTCCTCATAGGAGAGATGTTCCAGCCCTCTCATCATCTCCCTGGCACTCTGGAATCACTCCAACCAGGTCCACGTTGAGGACCCCAGAGCTGATGCAGCACTGCAGGAGGGCTCTCACCAGAGCAGAGCAGAGGGGCAGAATCTCCTCCCTCCCTCCCCTGCTGCCCACAGTACTTTGGATGCAGCCCAGGACACGTTTGGCTCTCTGGGCTGAGTGCACATTGACAGGTCACGTTCAGCTTCTCCTCCACCAGCACCCCCAAGACCTTCTGGGCAGGGCTGCCCTCAATCTGCACATCTTTCAGAATTGATTTGATTGTCAATCTGAAATGCCAATAAAAGTGCTGAAGTTCTGGAAAATACTGCAAAACCTTTGGTGGAGTACCTCCAGCAGACTGCTGAGCATCTTGTAATGTAAGAGGCTACCTGATCTTGCAAATTGAAATCTATTGCATTTCCATTGCATTCACCTGGACGTCCAGAATATTAACTAAAATCTCTCATATTTTGTATATAATAGTAAAATTCAAGGCATATTTCATTAACTGACTCGATAAAATGTAATTTCAGAAAGCAAGTGAAACATTTTCTGAAGCAATTCAATACTCTCGTAATGAGCTTTCACAAACTGTGATCTAAAAAACCAAGTTACACCAGACCACACAACGAGCATGCTAATAGCCACATTTCAATAAATATTTATCTAAAAAATGTTTTGTACATATCTGGATATATTACTGACCTGTAACATAATCAAAAATACATAACACACTTTGGAAAAGGAAACATTCACCTTGATGATGGCAAAGCAAATGCTGATGCTAACAGGCAAGTTCTCAGCAGCACTGAGTTCCACAAGTTCCACATTTCATGCAGAGATCCCAGGCACAAGTGTTTGCCACATGGCAAATCAGAGTGCTGATGCAGTAGGGAAAGTTACTTTTCTGTAAATCAGGTTCCTGACCCGATTCCCACTTTGCCTGTACTACCAAAGCACACAGGAAAAGATTTGATTAGTATCAAGTCAAAGTTGCAGCTAAAATATAACTCAGCCAGCTACACTCTGTGTGTATTTCACAGCACTTCACTGATAATGTATCTACTTCAGGACATTAAAGATTAATTAAATCCTGATAAGTGCATCGAGATCTTTGGAAATGCTGCCTACATTACCTATACTTTCTTCAATGGCACAACCTGTTACAGTTCAACTCTCTCTCCCTCAGCTGCATTCACACAAGCATTTGTGTGGCCACTCTAAACCAAATCACAGTAACCAGCTGGGATTATTAGAGTTCATTGTCTTTATTCTGTTTTATATCAGTGACCTGTTCACCCTGCAGCCTCACCAGCAACTATGTGACTAAAAATAAGGGAAAAAGATGTGCAGGTGAGAGAAAGGAAGGAAATGATGAGGATGAAAAAAAAAAGGCAAATCATATAATCATACTCTAATATTAACAGAGACTCTGCCTTTTCATGTTATCCTTATTTTCTTCACACACAGACATTCATATTCCATAGTTTCAGGATACAGACTTCCACAAATGGAAAAAACTGGGAATCCTTAAGAAAAAAACCCTCATGTGCAGGCAGGCTCTTAATCTCTGCCACAGTTACTGCTGCAGTAACAGGAAATGGTCATAACAAAGGCCCAAGGCCACTGAGTACAACTTCTTTGGCATAATATCAATTATGCAGAACACTAATGTAATCCATTATATCAGCACAGTCTTCTAACCCTTCTCCAAGAAAACATTTGGCTTTTTCTGTGAAGGATTTTTTTCTTTTCCTAAAAGGACGTTTGCCTTTATCAGTGCTTCAGTTTTATCAAAAGATGTGTGTGGAGGGGGATTTGCTGAAGAGAGAGCAGTGTCATTCTTCTTTGAGTCTTTCAGAAGAAAGAGATGTGAAAAGCAGGCTATGAACTTCAGGCACAACATGTGCATGGACTTAGCACAGAACTCTGAGGACTCAGCACAGTTGTAGGAGACCTTTGTATAGTTTAAATCTCAGGTGCTTCCAGTGTAGAGGAGAAAAGGGAATGTCAGCAAGGGAAGCCTGTCTTAACAGATGTTTCATGCTATTTCCCCATATAAACACGACAGTACAAACAGCACAGATCCGTAATTCCTAGATTTTGCATTTTAAAACCCAGTAGAAATGCTGTTAGTATGCTTCTATACAGTAAATTATCTCTTTGTCTCACCCATTAGGCACCCCAGCTACAATTCCTTGCCCAGGACTCCTGATTTCTGTTTTCACAGAATCCTACCAAAAATCCATTCCCACCCAACTAGCATGCAAACAAAACCAGAAGAACAATGCCAATTTTAGTATCACGGAGACTCTTCTCTGCACTGACAAGCTTTGAATTCCTCATTTAGAAAGCAATCCAGAAAAAATGTTGACTATAAATGTTTCAGTCTCCCTTTACGCATTATAAAGCAGCATGTCAGGGAAGACAAGCCCACCTTTAAGGTGTTGCTGTCCTAGATAATAGTGTTATTAACCTCCAGTTTAAAAACAGTTCTGTTTATGTATGAGTTTATGTATGCTCTTCTTTGATCTTTATTAACCCCTTGGTAGCTAACCACAGTCCTGGCTTTTTGGAGCATTCTTTGAAGTGCTGGCATTCCAGTGCACACTGATACTTCAAAGAGGGCTCACTTAAGTACATGGTACAGTTCTAATCATGTATTCTGCAATCACTGTCTTATCTTAGGCTGATCTTGTTATGATCAGTCTAAAATAAAGCTCCACTTCCAAAGACATCACCATGAGACACAGTTCAATCTGTGCTGCGTTTCTGTCAAGATTAATTATAAATTAACTGAAATGCAAACTACTCCACTTTTCTACCAGAAGTTAACATGAAAACTTTCTTCTGGCTTTCAGCAAAATTAAGTTGGACATGATTTAAACATGGAAGAATGAAAGTATAGCAAATTTGCAGCCGGATGCTTTGGCTTAGTCGCTCATAAATCTCTGCAAATCTCACACATCCTACACCTGACTGCATTCAACAACATTTGTTTTGCAAAGTAACTACACCTCATGCAGACCCCATAAACTGCTATTCATATTGAAAATAACAACAACTCCCACAATATAAAAAAAATAGGTACACTGCATCTTGCTGGCGGTTTGTTGCTGTTTGTCTGGTAATGCAGAATACATGATTAG
>VYZR01063597.1:8931-37045 GCA_013400675.1 Oxylabes madagascariensis
TTTCTTTCTTTCTTTCTTTCTTTCTTTCTTCCTCTGTTTGTTCATTTATCTATATTTCAATCCAATTTTTTGCCCATTAAAGTTAGACATTCTTCAAGATTTTCTGAAATCTCAGAATAGGTTAAGCCCCAACAACAGATTATTCACGGGGAGTATGTTCAACAAGAGAGGCTTAAAAGAGTTGAAATTAAAGATCAGTTAGAGAACCAAAACATTTTTCTGTAAATCTGCATGCTTGCTAGACAAACAGGCACAGGGCAGCAGTAGGATTTCATAACTAGCATCTCAGAGGGCTCCTCTCTCTGCCCTGACAGGAGACAGCATGGAATTCTTATCTTCAGCTGCACCTCAGTATCAAACTCGGCTCTATTATGCCTCAGCAGAGTTGTGTCTTCTCTATCCAGGAACAGATTCGGCCAAGACTCTTCAGTGAGAGTAGCGCATAGATAGCCCTGAGCAAAATTCAGTCCTGTCAAAATGTCTGTTTTCCATCTCCATTAAAAAATCATGTCCCAGTGTATAATCACGCAACTAGCAGAACGTGGATCTGCTTTAGCATGCAATTCATCAGAGATCCGCTCCTTCTGTCCTGACCTCTTTTATTTACAGTGAAGGCCAGATCTCTCAGCTAACCACTGGCATATCTGGGGCTTGTGCTGGAGCACGACGCCATCACCGAGCCTTCAGTGTTACCTGGACCAAAGGACAAAGTGGTACCTGGGCCTTGCTGCCCCTACTGATGTCACCAGGAAAGGGGGTAGATCCCGAGAGCAGAAATTGCTGTAGGGACATTTTTGGTGATTTCTCTGCTTTGGGGAAGCCTAAATGCTTTAAGGCAAATTACCTGCCATGAGAAAAGTTAAATGAGAGAGAAAATACTTGAGAGCTGTCACAGACTAGATTAAGTCCTAGTGCAACAAAGATGGCATGTAGTGGTGAATAAAAACAAGTGGGTGAGCTCACCTGTTCAGTGTCTCTCAAAAGAGAGCACATTCAATATTGTCTAAATCAGGTCTGGAACAGCATTGCTTACCTTCAGCTATGCCCTTGGGAAGGAAAAGCCAGGGTCACCCACACAGCTCTAGACAGAAATCAATAACCCAATAACCCAGCTGTCCTTTGGTACTTCAGATAGGCACGTCCTCATCCACCACCATCTCGATGTTGGATGGGAAGAATAAAAACAAATGGCAAAACACAGAAGCTGCTCCAAAACTGTAATTTTCCTCCTTCAACTGGCTTAAATGAACAAATGTTTTATCAGAGTATGGCTTCCTTACAAAGACAAGACTCAGAAATATTAAAATAACTCCATTTTTTTAAAATTCTAAGAGTGGTTGGAAAATACACCCACTTCTGGTTGAACAAAGGACACTCCTCCTTGCTCAGCTTGATGTGTGTCTAGAGGACTGGCCCTGGATGAAAGCACATGCTTAAAATAACACATCTGTATAACTGGCTTGCTACCTTGGCATTTTAAAGTTGAAAGGGTCCTTTTATGAACTCATAAAGGAGATATGAGTCTGGTTTCCAACAGTAACACTAAGTGTAATTGCTGTCTGATATTTATGTCTGGTGAATACACATGCAGCAAATAACCTAAAACTGCAAACTCTACACCATGAGTAGTAGTTTCAGTGTTCACGCAATAATAAACAATCCTGTGCTTCATTTATGTTTCTGGTTCGAGGTATCTCCCTGGTATTAACTCAGGGCAGAGACGGCAAATTAATACCTGCCCCAATCTGCTAAGATTGCCTTTTCAAGACCCCAGAACAACAAGGCAATTCTTGGCTGCCCTCTGCATTAGTATTTCTGCCCCCATGTGGGATGAAAGTGACTTTCCATTGTCTTGACTCGTGGAGATGGGGAGCAAGGGCTTTGATCTCTGCCCAGGCGTCTGTAGTGCTACCTGCAATAGAGGGAATGTCACAGAGCCAGAAGCACTGGCTGTGCAACAGCACACCCTAAAACAGATTAAGAAAGGCCATACTGCATCAAAAAAAGGGTTTGTTTAGCCCAGTAGCCTCTCTCTGACAGTGGTCAAGCAGATGTTTAGAAAGAACAGAAGCACATTTTGTGTACAAAGATCTTTCCCTTATATGCCCTCACAGCTTCTGCTTGTAAACAGTTTAGGCCTCAGGGTCTCAGGTTGTATTTTAGGCACCAGTAGATCCCTCATCCCCACTTCTATGCTGAATTTTGCTAAAACCATAAACACCCAGGGCTAGCTCCATGAGCCATTTCTGCTGTCACTGAGTACTGTAATGTGAAACTGAGGACTATATTCCATCATTTCAGGGAATCCAAAAAGACCAAGTTTACAGGCAGAAGGCTGAAGTAGCTGATCAAGAATGAGCCAAAAAAAAGGTACTTGCTACTTATCCTGTCAACTGGTTACCTCTCCATTCTGCCAGCAGACCTTTGCTGAGCACCTGCAGTCTCATGCTGATGTTCATGTTCCTCCAGGCCTTTCTCTTCCCCTACAGCATCTTGTGTCAGCCTGCAAGGTCCTGAACGTAGAGAAATGTAGTTGTAGTCTGAAGGTCTAACAATCTTCTGATATCTGGAAAATCTTAACTACTGATAGGCATCTTTAATCTGTGCTAATAAAGTGTGCACAGCTGTCTAAAACTCACCCATATTCTGCCAGGAAATTTACTTGAGATGGTTAACAACCAGCATGTAAATATCAGTTATTTTGTTGTACATGAAAAGCATGAGGGTACTTCAGATATTGATGAACTGGACTATAAGCAGATTATCCCAATGCTATGAGTAAAGACTAATTTCCCAGTAGAATAAGCCTTCTGAAATACAACACAAAATGCCAATCCATTTACTAGTCACACATACTTGAAACATTTGGCTTATTTTGCTCCCTGCTACTGACTCTAAGCCTTCACATGATACAGAACTAAGAGGAATGTCCAGCATTTAAACAACACATACATTTCAGATGATCTGCATCTCAAGATCTGGAAATCTGGGATTTGGTGGAAAGGTAAACACTTTGATAGAGTTCCACAGTGTATCTAAATACCCTTCAGAGTCTAAAAACACAGAGAGTTTTTCCTTGGAGATGACTGCTTCAGGGCAGGAGGATTTCTTCTGTAGTCTGATGGAGTAATCTAGGACCTTCTAGATATTGAGGGCCTCCTATTTTATTCACATGTGAAGTTCCCTCTGATTTTTTGTGTGACAAAGAGAATATGCAGTATGAAACTCTTACTGGAGGGACCTCATTACTTTCAGTTGAAATATAATGGCCAAAATAAAAAAATAAAATAAAACTGGAAGGAAACGGTGGAAAACCCCTGGTGCAATTGTAAACATGCAAAAGTCTCTGTTAGAAGAGATCTCTCAAAAACACTTTGTGGAGAATTTAAGAGGGATTGCCTCTTCTTTGGGCAATTCACAGCTCACCCTTGGCTAGCTATAGGAGGATCACCCAGGCCATGGATTCAGCACCTCTGCTCATGAGGTCCCACACTGGCCACTTAGACCAAGTTCTACACTTCCTGAAACCCTGCTGCTGGGCAAAGAAAATTTCAGGGTTCGGGGCCAAAGAGAGCACATAGCTCTGGCCTCTCCAGTTACAATCTCTGCATGTGATGGGAGAAAGTTTCTGGTGTTAAGACTGGTTCTGTGTTTTAACAAGTGACTCTTTAATTTAAAAGAAAACGTACTGGAGCAGGACCCAAGGTACAGTGCTCTATGATGGGGAATATTTCCACCCATGTCTCTGGGTTAAGATGTGGGAGATATTTCAGGAAAATGCATCAGCACATAATAAATCCAATTGAAGTTGATGACATTTAATCACATCTTTAATTCTGACCTCACGCTTAGTTGTATAGGAGGTCGACGGCAGCATTCCCACTAACTTCCACTTTTCAAACTTTCCAGATGATCAGATCCTTACATCGCCAGGATTGCCTAATGGGGCTGAACGATACACAGGTTGCCTGTTTAGACATAAATCTATTCAAAAAAAAAAAAAAATTGGGGGAAAAAGAGAGGGAGAGAGGGAAAAATGAAATTCTTTAAAGTGATTTTCACATCCCTTTCATACCTTCAAATAATGTAATTTCACAGCTGATTTGGGTTCTGGTTTTAGTTTTGCCAACAAAAGCAGATATACTATATTTAAAGCCATTTAAAGGGCCCCTCTGAGGCAAAACTCGAGCTGCCATGCTGGGCTGCCATCCCGGAGGATTGGGCTCGCCAGTGGAGCAGGTGGTGTGTGGGTCATCCACGTCTGTGTGACAAACTGTGATAATTGGATTGTTTGAGGAGCGGGGGAGGGATGTGACCGCTGTGTACAAACCTCAGAAGGGAATTAAAAGCAAGTCTGCATCTCAGTTAATAGTGCTCTATAAAAATGCAAAGGGGATAATGATAAGCAAAGGAAGTTCCATTAAGCCATGTGCCTGGCGCAAAGGGGCATCATTGACCCCACAAAGGATATTTGCTGGGAACAGTCAGGCAGCAGAAACAGGTGCAGAAATAAAAGCAAACTAATGGCTTGTTTTAAACTCCCCAATCTGCAACGTTAATGAACGTGCAGAGTAGGGACAGCTAAAGAGTCTAAAATGGCCAAAGCATGAATTTTCGTACCCATTAAAGTCACAGGCATGCTCAAAACCAGAGGAAAACTTGGAAATGGCTTTCCTAGCATTAGCCATTCATTAGCCCTGCACAGCAGTACGCTGTACCAACCGCTTGCTGAGGCTATTTGGGGTTGAGTGGGATGGAGGGCAGGGAAAGAACACAGGGAAAAAAAGTTCCCCTCAGCCCCAAGCACTGTCAAGCTGCAATGTGGTCAGTGGGGAAAGGAACTCTCCTTGGGCCGATAATGAGCTGTCCTCATTATAAGCTTAGATGCCAGAGTGAACAACACCCTCTTAATAATGCACACATCTCTATGACAACCACAGAGTTTGATACCTGAGGACAACTTTATTGTGCTTGTGAAATTTCCTTATTTTAAAAACAGTATTTATAGGTATCAGACATCGAGTCACCATACACAGCCTCCTCCTCATCTCTTTGCCTTCGTTGTTTCCAAGGCAGATCGGCCAAAGTGTTGATGTGCAGCTCCTAAGGTTAGCAAACTGCTGTCAAGTATCAGCGACGGAGTCTGCTGACATAATTATCCTGCTAGCCCATACATAATTAGTAAAGCTAAGCCCAAACTATATTAATACCAGGATTAATTATGGTGGAAGCATAAACAAGGATATTAATGCTATGAAAGTAGCAGTGTGGCTATTCGACAGCCCATATGCTTGTCTGTAGGACCACTAGGGATTGTGTTGAATCGGGAGCTGTGCGGTGCCCTGACTGTAATGAGAAATGAGAAAACTGCTGAAAAATTGATGCCGCCTGCAGATTGCACAATCCGCTGAACAGCAGGGGGTCGGCTTCTTACATCTCCCACTCTCGGTACAATATGCTAATTTCTGCATGCATACGAGTGTAAAAGGAAAGAAGAAAAGATTTCACAAAAGGAAAAAAATGCAAATGACAACCACAAAGATCACTGCAGAGAAATCCATGAGCTTTATATGGATTAACTGTGTTGGAGCTAGTGCTCGTCTGAGCTTAACTCTTTCTGTCCTAGACCTATTGGCAGGTCCTTTTTGCGGTGCAGAGGAATACTTGCAGCTCCTTTGTGGGAAGAGGGTCAGGGGGGAGGGCAGCGGGAAGCTGAAAGGAGGAAAAGGATCTTTCTTGCTCTTTTCCATGCTCTTCCACTCCTCTTGCTTTAACATTGACAAGGAAATAAGGGTGTGGAAGTGGAGAAATGTGGACTGGGAGAGGAGTTGAGACAAGGAGACTAATGAAATGTTGGTAGTGTTTGAGAGAATACCGCTACAGCCCAGCCTGGTCCAGATTTGAGTGTGGGGAACAACTGGTAACAGATCCTCCCTTCAAGAGCTCCTCTAACTCCCGGTGCCCCTCAAAGTGTGACTTTGCAGCATGTGGCCAGGAAAGTCTTCCTGAAAACAAGCTACAAAATCCTTATCAAGAAAACAGCTTCCCCGTGATTATTTTCTACTTTGGATTCCCCACCTCTTCCTCCCAGGCAAAAGAAGCAGATGTGCTGTCTGCATGACGAGCCCACCTCTCCACTGGAGACAGCCAATGTGCCGGTGGTCCTGCGGTTCCGCGGCACACCCAGAACATGCAGCACGCCTGCAGACAAGTGGGCTCCAGCAGTGCCCAGACAATCCTGCTGCCATTTGCATTCGCCTTGCTCCTAGACAGAGCCTAACCCTGCCCTCAGCCTGTCCCCCTTGCTGCCTATGGGACCCAAAGGAATTTGCCTCTACCATGGCTCCAGCGAGCAAACTGGCCCCTCTGTCTTGCATGTAGTGCTGACACGGTGGGATAAAACCCATCCGTGCCAGTCCTCACATAGAAAATGGAGTGGTGGATGTCCACACAATCCTTCTCTTCCTTTGGGTGCTGCTGGTGGAGGCCACCCACTCAGTGGTTTAAGCCCCTCACTCATGCAGCAGAACAGGATGGCAAAGAGCATTTTCTTCCCAGCCTGCAGGGGGAAAAATATCTATGTTTCTGCAATAAGAAAAACTAACGCCCTAATTTTTTTCCAATAATTAAAGAGATTAGTTGCTCTCTCTTTAGTAGCAGCAGGAGCAGCAGCAGGTGCTGTTACACTTGGTCCAATGTGTGCATAATGTTGCTTCTGTAAGCAATTGCTGTGTCCAAGCATGAACAGAAACCTCAGGAAATATTTGTCATTAAAAAGTTGCCACTGGGCCTGTGTAATACAGTAAGAGCTTGGCAAAAAGAAATTGTTTGTTTATTTGTTTAAATAGTTCTGGCAAGAATTTAGCACTCCTGGAAAATGACATTACTACTCTGGCAGCCCAGGGCACAAAGATCGAAATGCCTGTCCCACATCCAGCAGGAAGAGAGATGTGCATCTTAGGACGCTTTGACCTGGACAGACATTTGCAGTAAAAAGGAGAGGGGACAGAGGAGAAAAACATGAAGAAGTCCATCCTCTCTCTCCATCTGAATGTGGCAAAGACTGTGAGAAAGAAGGAAGACAAATATTTTGAGGGGGTTTTTTTGTGGCATAAATTGAGCACAAAAAAAGTGAGACAACAACCGTGAATATCCTGCAGATTTCAGTAGCTATCTGAATCTTCAACCCCCAAGTGAAAAATATTTCTATCCCACTGGAAAGTTTCCTATCACCCTCTGAATGTACTTCCATCCACTAACCTTCTGTCTCAATATGTCAACTCCCCTCCTTCTCCAAGCCTCTTTTACCCTCAGCACTGCTTACATTAATTGCTGATTTGTTTTCCCCATTGAGACTTATCAACTTGATTTTAACCTTTGAATCTGTGATTGCCTGTACATGCTCTTCTTCCTGTACCGAGTATTCCTGTCAACAAATGATATCGAGTCTCTTTACTGGTCTGAAGCTGGAACCCGTAAAAGCAGGAGAGTTCTCACCTGGGAGACCTTCACAGCAGATCCTCGTTCCCATAAGGTTGAGTAATGCCTTGTAGATCCTACTGCTGACCTATAGAGCTAGATCACCTAACTCAGCAAGCCAGGAACAGCTCTCACCCAGGTCACTCAGTAATTGTACCCAATCCAAGACCTCTGACTCTGTAGCAATAGGAGTAATAGCAATAATTGATGAAGAAAGCAGTCGGAAAGCAATGAGAAACATGCATTTCTTGTCTTTTCTCAAATACTTTTCCTTGAAGCTGAACAAGGGCACTGGTACAAAGAACATTCATTCCCCTATTATTTGTGCAAGAAAAGTCTCTTTAGGTAGATGTTCAAATAGCAAACAAATAAGTAAATAAAGTATGAGTTGTTGTTGAGTAGTCATCAGTTGGAATAACAATAAATATTTAAAAACAACATTTCTACTATATTTGATCAACTCTGCCATTACAATAACCATTCTGAAGTCACACAGAAAGTCTGGGATGGCACTAAAATCTCTTTTTCTATTGCTCTGCTTGCAGCAGCCTGACAGACTTAAGAATATGAATGCCAGGCTTTAACCTTCTTGGAGTTAAAGGGTGTTTGGGGAAAGAAGGAAGCAGTGTGTTTACAGCAGAAAGATTGTCCCCCTAAATGGCAGAGTAGCACAAGAAGACACTACCATGAACATCATAGGAGGGAAAACCCACGGAATAAAAATCCAGGCTGGCAGTAATTTAGAGCTGCTACGTTTCAGGAAACAAAAGCTGCCCACTCCTGAGATCCCCCAGTCAAAGCTGTTAGCCAGACCTCACAAGCTGAAGAAAATGTAGAGAGAGCAAAGAGTAGAGAAAAATACCAAGCCAAATGGGGCAAGTGAGAATCCACCAGCCAGGTGTGCTCGTGACACCCACACATGGCATCGGCACCAGGGGCACACGGGCTCTGCTGGGGGCAACAGCTCACAGCAGATCTCATCAGCCGCACAGCACAGCAGCTCCTGTGCCAAAGCCACCACAATCAGTTCAACTACGTCAGATTAAAACAGCTCATTAAGTTGGCCTCTCAGATTTATAATGAAGGTTTCTCCTTTATATGAGCTGAACTGGCACCCCTGGACTATACACCCACTTGATTTGAAACAGAAACAATGCCTAATTCTCCTATCTGCACTGGTGTGGCTGATGAACAGTTTAATTTCAGCTCCTACTACAATTTAATACTGTGGCAGCAAATTTCAGTCTGTTGTTTTTACCTCTCTTTTGCTTTTTTCCATCCCTGAATTATCTATGGGTAAAATTGTTTGCACTGTAAAACCAACCTGCCTTTTTATTACTATTTAAACTTGGATCCGGTCATTAACATAGTCAAAAGCCCAGCATCACAAGCTATCAAGCTGAAGGAGAAGCACAGATGCAGGGACGCAAGGCCTGAAACTAAATATCACTTAAACAAGGACTGAGAAGAAACTAGGAGGAGCCACACATCATCACAGTGTCCTAGAAATACCAAATACTGTTTCCACTGGGGAAACTGGTATTTTAAAATCTGTGGCAGGGCAACGCAGGACTTTTTTTCATGAGGGCATGTCCATTTGAATTTGCACTGAGCTCGGGAGGACCAGGTGAGTTTGCATAATTAACAACCTGACTGTGCAACCTGAACGCAAATGCAGATGCCAGTGAAGTCAACACAAAATTGTTGTGTGTGAAGAAAACAAGGATCGTATATGAGCTTCTTATGTGACAGTGATGGATTCTGCCATAAAAATATTTATAGGATGGTGATATTTCTTTTCTTTTTTTAAAAGTTTCTGAAGAATTTGTGATGGCAATCACGTACAGAAAGTCAGTGACCATTCCTATAACAACACCTTGCTGCTGGCGCAAAAAACACCCATAAATAAGACTTTGCAGAGTATTTGTGCTGCCGCAAGCCCCACTAAAGGCTTTGAAGGAGAAAAAGAGTGAGAAAATGGCAAGATCACTTTCTGGAGGCTGTGGCAACAACTTGAGCCATGTGGAGACATGAGCCCTACCTCAGATGTGCTAATGTTCTGGCTCCCATCCAGGGAAGCTATGGTACCACCAAGCCTCCCCTGACCTCCCTCTTGCCCAGAATTTTGTGTAGTGCTGCTGCACACGCTGTCAGACAGACGCCCCTTGCTGCTCCAGCCCAGGGAAGCCCTGCATGGCATGGCGATGCGTGGATGTGCACAATATGCGTCTGCCTGTCACTTGGCTGTGGTGGTGCTTTGAGTTGTGCAGGGTTTTTTTCTGGATAAAAGGAGCTCCATGAACATAAGTCCTGGTTGCTACCCTGGATTGCGTGCAAGCCCTCTGAGCAGGACTGATCTGTCATGGTGGGCAGTTCTCTGTCTGATGTGACCCGAAGTAATTAAAAGTGGCCCAGCAGGCTGGTGCCTCCCTCCCCCATCTTTCCTCTTTCTCCTCTCACTCTGTTTGCTGGCATTTACCCAAAACAACAGAGAGTGATGGCTCTGAGAGGGCTGTCGTTGTTTTTCCCTGCCATGATACAGCCATTGATCCGGCAGCATCTGCCAACTCATCAGCGCTTACTCTAACTCCCTGCCTCCTGGTTTGGGGGTTTGTTTCTTCCATTCCCCTTTCCCAGGCAATAATTGCTGGGAAGTAGAACTCCCTTTTGACCAGCCCAGTGAGATCCAATTACCATCAGGTCAGCGCTCAACCTCGGGAGCGCTCGTAACCACACACTGACCTCAATCGAGGACGTTCAGCAGAGGGGCAGTCATTTAGTTAGTTCAACCCCTGAGTGTCCCTCCACTTTGGGTCCAACACCAGGAACCTGCCTCGATGTTAATTCATGGTATGACCCTAAATATTTCATTTCTCCCCACAAACGAACCAGGGGGGGAACCACATCAACCACCAAGATGGAGTTATACTCTGGGATTCCAACAGTTGCACCAAAGTCTGTTATCAAGACACTGGGTATGGCCTTTTTTTCAGAGCATGAAGGAGCTTCAGGGCAAGAAGCACCTACTGTAGTTTCAGAGGTGTGAAGTGGGTCTGCTCTGAGTCAGCTGAGGGTGTGCAATAGAGTGTGAGCAGCTGCCCATGAATTTCCCTGGTAGCAAAGCAATCATCACCACTGGAGCCAAAAGAACAACCACCACCATGGACACGCTACCTTTCACGTGGTCAGTTTATCATAAATGAAGCCTTAGACCTGCAAGTTACATAAGCAGTATGAAAAATACGATATGAATTGGCCTGGCACCAAAGGACTCATGACAGCTCCATGGGAAGCACTGCAGCTTCTGTGGACCAAGAGCATCCCAGGGATGCAGAACACGCAGACAACACCATGCTTGTCTGGTTTTGAGTGTCCAAGAGTACCTTTTTTCCTCTCTTCTCTGTTAATGCATGATATAAATATTACTGCCAACAAATAATGAATATTTCACTATGGTTTTGAATTCTTCACTGGGCTAGACTACCCAGAATTCTCCTTACATTTTCAGTTTTCCTTTTTTTTTTCCCCAATTATTTTATTCCCCTTGGCTCCTATTTTCAGATGGAGGCATGTATGCACCAAGTGACATCACCTTCATGTCATGCAAGCTCATGGGTGACTGCTTCACCAGACACCTCACTGGCTACTTGTGCATCCTGGGATGTAACCTGCAGGCCTGCTGGCAGCCTGGTGCTCTCCTGTATTGCAGCATGCCAGGCTGCCCAGACTAGGCTCACACACTGCCATGCGCTCACCACTGGTAATCACACCCGTGAGCTGCTCTGCCCTAGGGAGAGGGAATGATTTTTACCTTCTCACTAAACATCTAGAAAACTATTTTGGCCCAGGTCTTTCTTTTTCAGTCTCTATTCATCTATATTACCAGGCTATCAACTTCAACTGAAAATATCTGACCTTCTCGATGACAGGCATTTACATATCATCAACTGGATACTCAATTATCTTGAGAGCACATTAAACATGCTGGGATTTGGGAGGAATATTGCAGCACCAGTTTTCGGCCTATAGGAAACTCTGTTTTTCCAGTGGGGAGGAGAATCAGGGTGCTTGGCGATAGGTTCTCTGCTGCTTTTGGCTCTTCCTCCTGCGCCATGATGCCACATGGAGAGGAGGCAAGAAGGTGAGGACATATGTGGCTGCCACACTTCAGCCCCACTGGGGGTTTTCACCAAGCACCACAAGCAGCAGCAGCAGATGCACTCAGGAGCTGCATGTGGCCCGTCAGCTGCACTTTTGTCACCCTGCATGGTAGCTTGTGTTGAAAGGAACAGTCAGCTGTGCCATTTTCTTTGGGCTGAGAATGCTCCATGAAATCTGAACCTCACGTTTCCTCCAGATGCTCCACTGCTGCTGCTGAGGCAGGCCTGGTGGATGAGGCCGAGGAGGCTGGCACAGCCCCACAGGTGTCCTGCAGCCTCCAGGCTGGCAGACCAGAAGTGCAGCTCACCCTCTGGGGCCAGGGAGTGGGCTGGGCACAGATGAAGTCTGTCTAGAAAGGCAGACTGTCTTGCCCTTAAGGGCCACATGGAGGTCCTGGACAGCAGTCAGGAGGGCTCCTGATCAGCACCACTTTACGATGAGCTTTTTGATGAAAGTTTGAATTTTGAAGCAAATATATAGAGATATACTTAGAGGGGATGCAGGAGAGAAATGGATTTTCTTCCCCTCTCCTCATAGTGTTTTTCGGCTCTTAGACTAAGCTGACTCACACGCAGAGAGCCCCCAAAAGAGGTGGAGGATCCTGCCCTTAGCCCAGCATCTGTATTGCCTCCCTTCTGCTAGTGCCTGTGGCAGTGAGGTCACACAGAGCAAGGACCTAATCCACCTGGACACTACCCCTACCACAAGTAGTGACAGCTTTTCAACTGAGTCAGTCCTGACAGCAACACATTTCCCTCATCCCAAATGAATGTTGCCGTAGAGGCATAGAGACAGAGAGAGGCAAGAAAAATCCTCCACGTGCACAACTTGGAAGAAGAGGAAGCAAAGTGCTTTTAAAGAAATCTAGCCGTACTTATCCAAATACTTCCTTTTTTAGTTACCACCCTTTCACAATCTAATAACTCAAGTGGTAAATGTTTCTTAGGATTGCATGTGTGATCCCCTTATCTAGGGATCCAAAGTGTCCTAAGATGGTATCAGTTTCACCTGAGGGGAAACAAACCTTCAATTTATTTTCTATAGCTAAGGCAGAGACTGCCTTTTTTATAAAATTCCCAAAGAGTATTTGGAGACATCCCTGGTCTGGTTAGATTACAAGACAAACACTTTGTTCAGAGCCAGAAGAAGAACTCCCAAAAAATAATACAGTAATAATGAATAGCAAATGTAGGTCAGATGCTCAGCTAAGAAAAATGATCATTGCTTGTTAGCGCTTTGCAGAGCTCAGGTGGTTTACACCAGAAAGGACCAGGGTTTCTCAATCTATCTGAGGATATCTATAGAGGATTTCTTATTTGTTCAGGGTGGTGTAAAGCTGTTATTGACATGAATTTGGGATGCCTGCTCCACTCATGATTAATGAGGCCACAAGTGAGTTATATTAGTCACCCTGGTATGACTGACACTTGGATTTTTACTGTGCCATACCACTGCCAAGGAATGCAGTGTTTATGCATTTATGAATTCTTGTTTATGCCAAGGAATTTACAGGCACAAACCCTAAATCTGAGACTTTAATAAGTTTTCTTTTTTAATGTCTTGATCTATACTGATAATTTGTCTTAGCAGAGACCTGGAAGGGAAAATAAATATAAATAGTGCATTTTAAAATATCTAAGCAACTCCCTAAAACAGCAGTTCTGTCAGTCATTTTGACTTTAAAATCTTCTTTTGTCCAACCTGCTACAATTGGAGACCCTTGCTGTGTTCCTCTGGAAATCCTCAGCTACCCAGTAGCAGAAAGCCTTCTTTTGAAGCACTCATAATGATAGATATTGATAATTGTTTCTTACAAATGTCACTTTTCAGGGGATTCAATATTGCACATACAGCAAAACCAGCAAACAAACTAGTTGATTGATTGGATGGTTGATTTTTGAGTGGAAGCAGGATTTTGTACTTGAAAAATAAATTTTTGCTCTTGGCCAATGTGCAGAAGCTTAAAGGAAATTGTCTGAGGTATGAAATCTCAGCTATATGTTCACATTTGCAAGTAGATAAATTTGTTCAAATTAGAGTTGAGATTTCCAGCTACGTAATCCCAGGGGAATTCTCAACCAAAAAGTTGTTCTTGAAGAAAAGTCTTGTCAAGCAACCAGGGCTAAGGACTGAGGTCATCAAAGGTGAAAAGTTAGATTAAGCACATTGGGTAGATGAGGGTATAAATATGTGCATGTGTGCATATCAAATACCCATATAAATCTGAAAATTACACTGCTATAAACCTAAGTGCGAATCCAAACATTGCCAAGCACTCAGCCACCATCCTCTGTGGATATCCTTGCTCGGGAGTTGGCTGTGTACTGCGGTGTGAGTAGCTGCTAAGATTTTTCTGCCACAGTCATTTCTTAACTCTCTACCTCAACTCTAAAAGACATTTTAAGTGATCTAATCCACAGGCACAAAACATCTATTTATTTACACTGGCTGCTTTGTTTCCACCATGACATGGAGTTAGTTAGGGCTGAATTGAAAAAGTGACCACAGGTATCTCTGGAGATAGCTCAATAAATGTGTATCGCACTCACAGCCACAAACTCGTTTTCATTCAGGTGAATGTGCCCAGGAGAGTGGGTCTGAGAACACTCTTGACATTTTCATTCTGTTGGCTAAAGGGAGAAGCTGAAAAAGAGGTTGAAAAGCCTGAGGAGATGGAAGTCATGTAAAAGCTGCTTCCAACTGTGTGTAAAATGTTTAGCGACTCTGTGTCATAACAATTCGACACTGAGCTGGCAGTGTATGTCTGTGAGCCAGTTTCACAAGAGGCAAAGGACAGCTTTCCTTGAATTTCCAAGCCTACTCCAGTGATCAGGTATTATTGAAGAGGTGACAGGGGCTGGGACCGCAGGGCTGGTTTCTTTTCAGAGGTAGTAGGGCTGTTTTACTTAGTTCCAAGTTAGTGACATCTGCGTGGACTCAGATCCTCATGAGGCTCTTACTCCTGTATATTATTTACAGTATGCTTCTTTTCCAGGGCCAAATGTCTAAAGATTTTGTAGTTGTTTTTTTTTTAATAGAGAAACGGCTCTAGCATGTAGAATAATCTCAGTGAAATGAAGGATGGAAATAGAGGCGAGAAGGGTTAGAAGAAGAGCAGATAGGAAAATATCAAGCATAGCTAATAACAGAGCAAAGTGTCCGGATGATTTATTTTCTTTCTTTCACTGATGCCTTTCGACACAGTTAAATATCAAAAAAGGAGATAGACCAAAACTTCTGATACAAACAGTTCCTCCCTGCTCCTCTACTAAACTTCAGGGAAGTTCCGATCAAAACTTTGCAGCTTTCTCCTTTTTGATATTAAATAAAAAATCCTAGCATTTGCCAGCAATTACATTCCTCAGCAAATCCATCTGCTGCTGTGCTGTTTCCATGGAGGTTGAGCTCATCAGCTTTTGCACTATTTTTGATGCCCATGCATGTTTTCACAACTTGAAGGCACACCTGAGAAACTTTAGTGACCCTCTCTTCAGAAAATCTTTTGTAGCTTGGTACCTGCACCCTACAAGGGCCCAATGCAATGCTGAGTCTCAAATCAGTCACTTCAGCTAGAAAAGGGCTATGGCAAGGTGACAGGAGTTTAGCTAACAACTTAGCCTTTGTTCATATGCAAGCACATAATGAATTTAGGAATGAACTTCTCAATCTGTATACTTCTCACCTACTCCTCAGGAAAAGTCAAAAGCCTCAAGATGCTAAAAAGCTGATGTGGGCTGTCCGTCCTCCCCAGGTTTTTTAATGTGTGCTTTAGGGAATGGTCAGCCTGCTGTCATGGCCACTGGCACCCCTGTCCTGCTCCGCTCAGTCCCCTCCGGAGCTCACTTCCCCCTCAATTTTGTCAGCATAACTGCACATGAAAGGGCTCTCTAACCCAACTGCTGAAGTGATGAGAGTTACAAAAATAAACATAGTACTGGAAGTGTTGAGGCTGACCCAGATTACAGTGACAGAACTAGGTTAGGGAGCACCTCCAACCTGCAGTTATGGTGGCAGATACAAAGCAGAGATGATGTTTAGCAGGAAAGGAAAAGGACAGCTGTAACACAGGAGTGCCCTGAAACTGGGTTCATCTGAGGCCAGAAAAACACATTAACCCCTGCTTTAAGCAGTGCCTGCTGTCAAGACAGCATCTCGTTTCTCAGCTCTGTGAACCCTTTCCTATGGTACAAGCATTGGAAGAGACTTCACTGATAATGGCAGCAAATCTAAAACAAGCAACGAAGAGAAAGAGGGACAGTGAGAAGCTGGTTACAAGTGAAGGTTGTCCTTATTTTATTATCTACTCAAAAGACTCTTCTGAATGATTTACAAGTAAGAGAAAAGCCCTCTTCTTCTGCCAAAACTTTAGAAGGCGATGAGTTGTTCTTTTCAAACCAACAGAAGCTCCAGGCTAGAGATGAACTCTGCCATCTCAGCAAACACCTGTGAACTGAAGTCCATCCCTCACTCCACATTAGCATTTTCCTCTTTCCTTGCACTTGTTATAATAGCCACTTGAGTCAGTGAACGTTAGACCATTTCACATCCCTGGGCCTGACTCTGGTCGTGTGTTGGAATAGATTATTACGAAGATAGGAACAATTATTACAAAGAAAATAAGCTTTCCTTTCTTGGAAACCCTCTTCTGTGGCAGGTTGTAAGTCAAATGGTATCAGAAGTAAATGTTTTTTTTACAGAAAGGGACAAAAGGACTAAGCCTCTGCACTTTCTTATTTGGGATAGGGCTGGGTGGAAGAGCTGAAAAACTGGCACTGGAAAGTAACCAGCCACCCACCAAGGGGAAACTATATGTCTTTGTGGAGAGAGAGCATGTGTCAGATCCATCCCAGAGGTCAAGCTTGGGAGAGAAAGAAAAGATATGGAAGACAAGGCAGAAAGGCTAGCTCTATTTTTCAAGAGCATCTGGAGCTTTCCTGGAAGGATGTCTCTTATGAGAAAAGTGTCCTGCTCGGCCCCTTTCAAGGGAAGTTGCCACAGGCAGGAAATGCGGTCAGGAAAAAATCTTCATCAGCACTGGAACACAATCAAGACATGGTATTAAGGGGAAGCTATTTGCATTTGGTAAACAGGTAGTATTAGTGTAAAAAAACCCTGCAATTAGGCTAAATGTTCTGGACATCACCCGTTGATGACTTCTGTGCTGTTTCTCATGAATAATGGGTTCATATGGTCATACAAAACACTCATTTAATAGCGACTTCAGACCAGTTTGAGGGTGTTGGTTTAGTAGTCACCCCTGGAAAGATTGGGCTCTGAGTCACATCATAATAGGGTCACTACGGTGTAGCTGGTTAAAAGCACCTCTCATTCTTGGCAGCACTCCCTCAGGTCTCGACTTTATGATTCAGGTCATGAGAGCAAGGTGATCAGAGATATTAATAGACATCACGTCTAGCTGGAAGATGGAAAGCTGACTGCACACAGGAACATCTCCCTTGAGTGAGTTTTTTCTCTGAGCCTGGTGAAAGGACTGAAGTGCAAGGGAGAGAACATCATTCTCATTCCCACTAATATTTTATTGATTTACTTCATATAATGCAGTTCAATAACTCATTCCCCCAAACAGATGAAACTCCAGCTCCATATAAATAGGTATTAATCTCATGTAAATTACTGTCAAGTCTTAATTAGGCAAGAGGATGGAACAGCCCATATGGTCTGATTAATAGCACATCCAGGACATGCACCAGGGCACAGGAAGGCACAGGGCAAAATAAAGAGCTTCCAGTCCACTTTGGGCATGAAATCAATCAGCAGAACAGTAAACCCAAACACATCCTCAGGGTATTGTAATAGTCAAGGGCTTGACTGTTGCTCCAGCCTTGACCATGCAACTTCCAGGAGTGTAAAAGAAAACATGGCAGAAACTGAGTCTCTCCAATTCTTCCAAAGCAGCAGACTGTGTGATTGTGTTGCTGTTTGTATCTTTCTTACCCATCCAAATAAAATATGCCAGTAATAGCAGCAGAAGCATGGGAGAAGGTCTGTAATGCAAGAAATTCACTGAGCAGCGAGATGCCTTTGCAGATCCCTGGAATAGGCCATGCTCCTCAGTGCAAGCCGAAAACAATTCTGCACATTTTAGGGGGCATTGTTCCGACTTTGTTTATGGCACTGTAAATTAGGAGGGACTCTATGGAGGTCAACAGAACTAAAAGACTGTGAAATTGATGCGAGGGAAAGAAAGCGGGGAAAAAAAGCTCCATATGTTTCTCTCCTTGCACACTAGTGTCAGAGTCTGCTTCCTGGTTTATCAAAGCATGCTATAGCCCTTTCTATTTCCCACTAGAGAAGTAGACTATTAGCATACAGCTGCACCTCTTAGGAGAGCAAAACCAGAAAGAAACGGGGGTTTGGTGGAATGGGGGTTTTCTGTTGTTTTGTGGGGTTTTTTTTCACAACAGGCAACACAGAATACACAGAAGAGGGAGATGTGACAAAGCTGGTTCTCAGCTACAGTAATTCAGTTCATTTAGTCAGTGGAATTACACTGACTTACTGTAGATGATCAATTCACCTCAGTCTGCCCCCACTTCTCTTTCTCTCTCGGTCCAGAGAGGTTGAAAGCAAGCACTGAAGAGAAAACAACATACAAGGCCAAAAAACTCAAGTGGCAGACAACTTTGTGGAATAAGAATGCATCAATATTTAACAGTGCAAAGACTACGTGCCAGAAAGGGAAAAGGGAGACAAAGGACACTCCAATAAAATTGGGAAAAGTTCCCAATAAAAAAGGCATTGCAGCAGAATGGTTCTGAACTGAAGGGGAAAACATAGGTTTAAGGGAGTAAATGGGGGACTCCCACTCTACTCTACATGTTAAGATTATGAGTTCATAACAATGTGAGCCCATTGATCACAGGTTCCCCTTCCCTCCTTGCTCAGGATCTTCCTAGTCTCCTGCATCCTGGGACTCTGCATGCCTCTATTCCCATTGTTGTCCCCCTGACCCTCCCACCACCACAGGGGCTGCCTGGCATCTCCTTTTGGGTTTTTTTGCTTTCCTCCTATGTCCCTTCACCACTGATTTTGTGGGTTGTGCTTTATTAAGGCAGGAGGAAGAAAAGAACCATTGGCCATTGATGATTGTCACTAAGGACTTCAGCCCCAAGGATAACTGTCCTTGCTGATTAAAGTACTGGCTGTGGCCATCAAATCCCTTTCTACCTTAATAGTACTCTTCCTGTGTGCTCTGTCCACTCTTCTAATCCAACTGAAGAAGTCCAGAGCAGGCAGGAAGCTTTGACATTGAAAATCAGATCCTTTACAGGACTGTTATGAATAAAGCATTTGTTGAGAACAATTTCTGTGAATCAAATATGGTTGGTTATTACTTGGGGCAGCTGAAGGAACAACCAGGTCAGTTGTTCCATCATAGCCTGCCTCGGAGAGCAGTAAGCTCTGGCTGAGGTGAGGTGAACAGGCAGAAGTCAGCAATTTCTTCAGACAACTCCACCGTATCCAACAGAGAGCAGAAGTCAGTGGTTCTTGGACATGTCAGGATGCCCTGCAAATTTTTCTCCTAACTTCAGCACTTTGGGTTTTTTCACCCAAACACCAGAATAATTAGACCTATTTTTTTCTATCACTATTTACTCGGCACTTTAGCTACCCTTCCAGCCCACATGCACAGACACACCACACCCCCACCCTCCATCTGAGCTACTGGCAACACAGGCCAGCAAAGCCCTCTAGGGCAGATGTAAGTAAAACCAGCCGAAAGTGCTTTGGGTAGTGCACCTTTTAGTCTGGTTCACTGATACAAATGAACTCTGTCAGGAAAAAAAAGTGTTTGTTTTTATGCTTCATGTTGGTTTAACTGCAGCTACCATAAAAATATAGCTGAAAATGTCACAGCAGAATCACACCCTGACTGACAGTGAAATACCAGCTTATGTCTCCAGCATAAATCTTACATAAAGTACCAAGGTTTAATTTCCAGGGCAAAGGGAAGCAGGCAGACCTGGTAGGCAAGAATTTAAAGAAAAAGAAAGATGAAAGGCACCTTAAAGAGAAAACAATTCTATTATTAAATAGATATTGATTCATGTACATTAGCAGACAGTGCTGCATCCCATTAGCAGTCAGTCTCAAAACAGTAAGAATTTTTCTGTTTAAGGCCTCTGGATAAAGCTGCCAATTGTTGAATGGAAAAAGCTCCAATGAAAATATTTCATTTTGGCAGAGACAAGGCCACCTACAAGGCTTTCAATTCCCTTTTTTCTCCTCGTTCTTCCTCTTCCAACCCCCCTTGCAGCCATTAATTTACTAGCAGCAGCTGTGATTGTCTGAGATATGCAGAGAAGCATAAGACCATCATGCCAATGCTGTTAGTTCAGGAATATTACAGGATTATTTTTTAAGATGTTCCTCCTCCTGTATGCAAGGCTGGAATTGAAAAAAAATAGGAACTTAAGAGGATTTTCATGAAGCGTGTTTGTTATTCATTTTGTTGTTGCCACAGCATGTGGGATTTGTGTGCATTTAAGATATCAACTTAACTGTGTTCCCTTCATTTCATTACTTGTGTTTGCCAGCTGATGGGATGCCAAGGTGAAGTAACCGAATCAAAGAAGATTTAAAGAAAATATCATTTAGAATTTGGGGCAAACAGGGTAATACTAGTGAGGTGGCTAGGAAAGGAGGAGAGGAGAGGAGGAAAAGGGTACAATGTGCTATTTTAATAGCGGGTGCCTCTACAAAAGACTAATGCTGAGAGAAACCAGCTGTCCTGACAAAAATCATAAATGTTGCCAGAGAATTCTGTTGTCATCAGTCTTTCCTTTCAAAGAACTTCTGCACTCATGTTTTATTTGGTTACATCTTTTACCGTGTTCTGAAAGACTTTCTAATCATTAGTTTTCCTTAGGAGGATTACTAAAATAAACTACTGCATTGTGCCGTAGAATTTTTTTTTTTGTTCCATTTGCTTTGTCTCTTTACCAGATAGGCCTTATCAGTGCATGACCTTGAGATTTTTGCCTTTCCTCCTCCCAGATTTTTTTCTTTACAGGTACAAGGAGTGTAAAGACTAAAAACTAGATGCTTGGTGTATAAGCACTGCCTGCTTACTCTGGGCCCTTCCCTCCTTGTTCTGGAGAGCCCTAGTAAAACCATTTGTTGTTCGCAAGGGACAGGCATGTGACATAACCTTCACTGTTTTCCAGCCAGGTAGGTAAAACCTACTATCACACACCTATTTAAAAATTCATTATTTGAAGAGAGTGTTCAGTAGTAAAAGTTACTACTGTAATACTGAGATACCCTGTTCCAGAAAATATTGAAATTATTTGGATCTTGAAGACCTGGCTTCTATCAGGAATTGTCACTAAGTGCATTTTGGGCACTTCAAGGCTACAGCCAACTATTTTCACTCTTTTAAATAATAAAACTATATTTTGTCTGGGAAACACAGTATTGTCGAGAATTCAGAAAGTTATCTCTTTATAGCTCCCTCCTTCCTCCATCCAGATTTTGGAAATGAGAATATTTATTTACAGTGGCAAATTGGAAAAGATGCAGCCCAGTGAAGGGGAAAAGCCATCGCTACTCCTTTTCTGAACAGTTTAAAAACTCATGGACCTGCCAAGACAGCCTTAATTTGAAAGGAAAGGAACTGCAGCTTCTGGAATAAGATAAATGTCCTGTAAAGCATGAAGAGCCGAGTTATCATGCAAAGGCCTGTTTTCAGAATGGTTCACTTGGTGCCCTCCAAACTCTGCTGCCTTCTGAGTTGCTGCTGCTAATACTGGGTTTGGCCTTGAAATGGCACCAGAGAGCTTGACCCCCATTTTACAGGTGGGGGGCAGCACAAAGGCTGAGAGCAGGGAGGAGATGGATGCAGATCTCCCAACTGCTAAGCTGGTGTCTCAACCACGAGTAAAACCCCACCTCCAAGACCCCTCTGGGCGGTATGTGCCACCTGACAGTCCCAGCTGTCACCGTGCCAGCGAGCCACCAGCTGTGCCCAGCCTGCAGCTGTGCCAATGTACCTGCCCCTCTGCCAGCAAGGGACGCCACAGCAGGGAAAGTGGGGTCAGCAGGGACTTCAGCACATGGCAGGAGTCAAACCACATAACCAGGATCCCTGGAGTGTTTGTATGTTGGTTGCTAGCAAATGTTTGAGTCCCGGCAGTGACACAGGCACAGCTGCTGTCGCCCACACCGCTCAGAGTAATGTAGGCCATGACACAACCACACCTGTGCCCTTCTCTGAGGCTTCTGGCCATCGCTCTTGAGTCACAGCCCAGGGGCACTGGACAAAATGTTGGGAGACCTGGCTGCACGTGGCTTCAGACAGGTCATTCCACTTCTGTGCTTCTATTTTCAGGCTTTTACAGCTCTAATAATTATTCATTGATTATCACTGAATCTTCTTGTTCTCCTGTTTACAATACAGCTTACAAGGATGGTGTGTATTGCTCTCAAGTAGTTTCACTTTTTTAACCTCTACTGTTTACAAAAACCCACTTAAAAGGCTGAAAATAAAATTTCTTTATTGATTTCTTTTCTTTTTCCATTTGGTGAACATTGATTTTTTTCCTCGTGTTTCTAATGGAGCTTGAAATTAACATGAATCTGTTTGTTCAGATCCCTGTTTGAATTAGTGCAGTTTTAGTAATAAAGTTAGGTAGCTGTTACCTTGGAAACAGAACTCTCTTTTAGCAAACACTTTAACTAACATTGGGCCCTACACAAAAAGAAGTAGTAAAACCAAATTCCTCAGTAAGAGATTGCTGGATGTTGGTATCAGTATTTACCTTCAGTCCAGAACATGCCACCTGCCTGATGGTGATTGTATAAAGAAAGCATTAACTCAGGAGCTTTGGCTGCTTCAGTGTCTTCAAGTTTTCACAAGTGCTTCTTTTCCCTTCCCATCGACTAGTGCCATGTTGCCAGTCAGCATTAAGGATTCCCTGCTTCTCACTATCCCTTAATTGCCAAGCTAATCTGAACTACTTGGCTTAGCTGTGTGATCCTGTAAAGGTGCAGGCATACTATGTGTACCTTTGATTCCACAGCAGTATAATATCCAAGGCACTGGGCACGATTGTCACTGCAAGACGGCCACAGGGAGCCAATGATTAGTTGCAGGGATATACTATACTACTACAAATACGCAGGCTTGAACAGTAGCCCACATACTCAGAAATGTATTAGGCCTTATCTTCTGCAAAAGTGCAGGAGAAGCCTCGAGACAAAGATACTGAAATGTCTGTGACTGTTCAGAGAGCAGTGGCGCAAACACAGAGGCAGAGTATGTCCCACAGCCAAAACCCAAAAGCAGTTGTCCATATACAACAACTTCACCGGACAAAACAAGAGACAGAGCAGACTGAGCCAGCTGTATTAAGCTTTATCACCTGAAAATTGCTCTTTACACCAATTAGACAATATTCAGTTTTCTCAATTTCTCTAATTTCCAGCAACATCCAATTGGTGCATCAGGATGGGATTACTACCCCTCTTTCTTTTCTCTCCCAAAAGAAAAATTATTTAACAAAGACTAAAAATCCTCTGGAAGAGCAGAATTGTTTCAACACCTCCTTCAGAGGTATGATTCATGTACATGTGACTTTCTTTGGCCATGAGGCTAAAGGTATCTCAGCAATGCTTGCTCAGATTCCAATTAAAAATAAATAAAAATAAAACACTGAAGGAGAGATGACATGCTGTTCTGCTGAGGTTTGTTGCTTTATGATCGTTTCTGGCTTCCAGTATCACCTTCAAAAATCCAAAACTTGTAGCTTTGCAAAAACACCAACTGGCACGTTTCTTATTTAGCTCCATGTAGCTCTCGTGGACAGGCAGCAGAACAATGAAGAGGAAAAGATAATGCTTAGTGTAACCTTAGCATTCACATATGCAGCATAATAGATGAGTAGCCACTACATTTGAAGAGCAGCTCATGAAGCAAAGTAGAAATGACGTGTGGGTAGGATATAATTGCAGCAGTAATGTAATAACATTCCATGTTAGATTATTAGGGGTCTATTCCGCCCTTGACATGCCTACATAACTCTTATTAATGGCAATTGAGGTTATGTACGTGAATCAGCAACTGAACAAATCACTAAATTAATTACATGTAAAGTACCTGTTTCATTTTTTAAAACCTGCTGATATGTTTGGTTGGGGCAAATGCTTATAGTCCAGAAATGAACTACCATACTGTGGAGGAGAAGGGATGTGGGAAAGACTACACAGATTTTAAAACCTCATTAAATAAAATTAAGTTTTGAAAAATAGGCAAGGGATAGAGGGAATATTAATTCCTAGGCAGGCCTTCCTGTACATTCTTCAGAAACCCTGGGACTCTGAATAAGCTAGGAGAGACTCCTGCTTTTCTGTAGCACCTCCAGCAAAGAACTGGAGTTTTGGCTATCTGGAGCTCTAGTAAACAAAGGTGTTCAACACTGGCTCTGCAGGCAAAGGCAGCAGCTTTTGTGAGAGCAGCCATAAGAGCAATGACAGGCTTGGATAAGGCACATAGCTACTATTTTTTTTCTGCTTGGCAGTCACAACCCCCACTTTCTGTCCAGGAACGCTTTGATCAAACAGATGTGATGACAAGGATCTGTGTGATGACAAAGTCTTTGCATATGGTGGGAGAAATTTGGGCTTGAAATTCAAAGCAGGTGTTTCACTGAAGGGTCTCATTCTGCCAACATTTATCCCAGAGTTTGAAGGATGGAGATTGTTATACAAGAAACTGAATCAACCTTCTCTCATTCTTTCTTTGTTTCATTTTTGGTTTAAACACCAAGAGTTCTTGATATTTCAGTACTCCTGAGCTGCTAAAACTGGGTGCAAAGAACAGAAATGGCTTCTTGGAGAAAGTGGGGGCGGGGGGGGAAGTAGTAAATACCCTCCATCATCTGCATCAGTAGTATTGTCCCCTTCTGATGCTGCAATTAGAGCAGAGCTGGGTTGTCAGCCTTTTCTGCAGCAGGAACCCCCTGGAATCCCCTTCTCGGCTGGGCAGGATCTAGAAGGGATTCCCCCCACCCATTCAGCAACCTGAGAAGGCCCGGATGGTCATAAAACTCTGCCACCTGTTTGTGGTCCCCCACTGGGAGGGGGGACAACTGCCCCACACTCAGACTTCCTGAAATAGAGCAATAATGCCCACGATACAACCAACCTAATCTAGAGCCCCCCTTGCTCTAGATTAGAAAGGATGCCTGAGCTTTTAAACCTCTATTTCACATGAAGTAAACAGCCGCTCTGGTTTCATCTGGAGCTCTCTGAAAGAGCAACGTCTGGAGTGGCTTTAGTTACTGGGAGCTCTGCTGCCCCCACAGATAGTTTGGGGCCCAGCTCCCTGTGTGTACAGGGTGGCCCTGGAGCATGTTGGACGTGCTTAGCCATGTAAAGAGGCCTGCCTTCAAAGAGTTACAATTTACAGGATCACTGCCTGCCAGACAGGCAAAGAGGAACTTAAGTTTCACCTCAAGACAGTGTGGACACAGCTGCTGAAGTAAAGCGAAGCTAACCCTGGTCAGCTGCACAGCAGATGGGGTTGCCAATTTAATTATCAGTAGCATCACTTTCTGTAATTCTTTATAGATATTTATGCCCATTTATTTGCAACAATATGCACTTAGGAGCACCTTGCTGTCACTGGGAGCACAAAGAGGGCCAATCAGAAGAATATGCAAGGTGAGCAGTAGCCCAAGGAGAAGCAGTCACCTTGGCAGAGAAAGCAGAGTGGTAAAATTCCAGCTTTAAGTGAGATCTCATCTTGGTGGCCATGGCATCATCTCTAGCCTGTAGTGGTTCAGTGGCAAAGCATAGCTGCTCATACAGGTCCAATTCTTTGTGAGCTGTGAGGAGCAGTGATGGCTCTGCTGTCTTAGTGTCTGGCTAACTACTGTCTCCCTCACTCACAGATGAAGACAGACAGCCTAAGCAGAAATTATACTTCCCAGTGATAGGGAAAGAAAGGTGGAACAGAATAAAGGTGTCTAGAGACAAGATAATGTTTCTTCCTCCTCTCTCCCTGCTCTTTGGTATGTGTCTCACTGTTGTCTGGGTGAACCCCATCAGCAGGACTGTAGCAGCCAACTGTGGGTGTGGGGAAGCTGTGCTCAATGCCTCAAAATGCTCAAGAGACATGGTGCTTAAAGAAAGTGCTCTGCTGAAGCAATTGGAGGTTGTCATGGAGAAAGAACTGGTCTTTGCCATGGAAAGCTAAAAAGCTAGTACCTAAAAAGCTAATGAGATTACAGAGAACAGATACTGAGATACCAAAAAAAGATTTTTGTTGCTTAACTTCAGACATCCATGTTTAATAATACAGATACATTTATTTGCTTGAGGAACAAAATGGCTCGTTCGTCCCTTGCTTTCATTCAGTGAAGTCTACAGATATCTCCAAAACGCATTCAAGGTTATGGGATTGATATTGTAAGGAGGAAATGTGGACCTTGTGGACATGGGACTGGGTTTCCACCTACGCCTACATTCTTAAGTGTTTGGCTCAAAATCTCAGGGGCTGCTCACTTCCATTTTAAAATGCAATTACAAAACAAAGAGAAAACAGCATGTGAAAATGCTCATTGGCAGATTTAATCATGTTTTGCTAAGGACAGCTATATTACTGTTCTCATTTCAAAAGGACTGGACTGGCACTCAAGAGAAGCTGTGAGTAGTCAGGCAGCCACCAAGTGGCAGATTCATTTAAATGAGCTGTTCCATATCATGTGCAAGTTTCATCACCTGATGTGTGCATGGATCCTATTCCCGTGAGAGGTCAGATTCTGAGATACCAGAAAATCTTGTCACCTCCAGAATGATTTTATGTCTCCAGCATGACTTTATGTCTCCAGCAGGACTTTATGTGTCCAGCACATGCTGCCTTTTTAAGACAGCACCTATGCATACAGGCCCAGTAAGTATACATGGCCTAATGATTAAATATCCAGGTATCAAACATTCAGTAGTTGGAAATTTTACTATGCAATTCCACAAATATTGATTAATTGACGTGAGCTCTTCTGCACTTTATAGCATATTAGAAATCACATCTTGCATATAGCATATTAGAAATATATAGCATATTAGAAATCACATCTTGCTAGGGCCACTGCTTTTGCATTACCAATTGCACTTCAGCCTAAATATTCAACTACAGTTTGTTCTGCTTAATAAAATTCTGGGCACATCTGTGCCAGGAGATAAGTGATAAATAATGTGTACAGATAACAGGTCAAGGCACTGCAAGCAGAGCCAGCCAAATCAAAGAGAACTTGCAAGATTCAGATATTGATGATACTCAAGTTTCAACCGCAGCACACAGAATTGTGCTATGGCTCCCTCACACCCATGCAACTGTTACAGAGGCTCCCACTGAAGCCAATGGAGACTTTTCACTTAACTAAGTTTCCAACTGTGTGTACAATGATTGCAAGATACAGCCCATAACCAGTTCCCTACATCAGAAAGGAGTCTCGTTTCCACTATGGCTTTTCTTCATTGAATTTTAAGGCTATCTCGCTAAGCTCCATTTTTGGTCTTTTTACTGGGGGCTCCACAGATAGTCCCCCATACTTTTTACAGTTAATCTCCCACCCATCCCTAACCAGCATGAGGAGCCTGACTTTGCCTTACCCATCAGTTAGGTCACTAACCCAGGTCGTGGTGGTCAGCAGCCAGAGCAGTGCCCAATCCCCGGTGTGCCTTATCCCTGTCCCCATCCTCACCCTGGGGCTCGCCAGCCTTGAGGCCCTGACACCCTGGGCTCCAGCTCCTAATGGCACCAACCCATGGTGGCACAGTGCACGGCAAGAGCCAACAAAGGCAGAACAGTGAGAACTGGGAGTGCAGCAGGTGCCCCCACAGCGCAGCCCTCAACAAGCAGCCACTGCTGGCGACCTGGGACAAGACCTGAGCTAATGGACTGAAGTTGTCAGGAGAGGTTTAGATTGGATGTTAGAAAAAGGTTCTTCCCCCAGAGGGTGGTTGGGGGCTGAACAGACTCCCCAGGGAAGTGGTCACAGCACCAAGCCTGACAGAGTTCAAGAAACGTTTGGACAGCGCTCTTGGGCATGTGGTGTGATTCTTGGGGTGCCCCGTGCAGGGTAGGGAGTTGGACTCGATGATCCTTCCAACTCAGAATGTTCTGTGCTGCTGTGATTTTGTGAACCCAAGAACACAGCTTTCTCTCCAGAGGAGAGCATCTCTCTAACTTGTCCCTCGCAGCGCTTTGCTCCTCACTCATCCCATATCAAATACGAACCCGAGCAGCAGGTGTTACCCTAGATGTGTAGGAAAGAGAGGAGGGAAGGAGAAAAAGGGAGAACAGGGGGAAATAGAGAAACCCAAGGAGAATAACCCTGCCAGCCCCAGCCCCCCGCCGTGTGCCGGCAGGGCAGGGCGGCGCGGGCCCGGACAGGCCCGGCAGTGCGGCGGGCGCGGTCCCGCGGGCGGGCAGCGCCGCCGAGCGCTCCCG